>PVJS01000702.1:0-67010 GCA_004027185.1 Glis glis | reverse complement strand
TGCGCCACCACGCCCCGCTCTCCACATTTGGGTTGCTCCCAGTGTGGGGCAATCGTCATTAAAGCTGCTATAAACGTCTGCATGCAGGTTTTTCATGGACGTAAGTTTTCAACTCCTTTGGGTGAACACCTTGGACTGTGACTGCGGGACCAGAGGGTAAGACCATACTTAGTTTATTAGAAACCACTAAACTGTCTTCCTGAATGGCTGTACCATTTTGCCTTCTCACCAACGATGAATGAGAGCTCCTGTTGCTGCCCATCCTCGCCAGCACTTGGTGGGGTCGGGTTTTTTGTTTTAGTCATTCTAATACATGTGTGGTACTGGCATGTCAGTATTAATCTGCAATCCTCCACAGTGTGGAGCGTCTTTCCCTATGTTTACTCGCCGTCTGTATGTCTTCTTTGGTGAGGTGTCTGTTCCGGTCTTTTGCTCGTATTTTAATCAGGTTATTTTCTTATTGTTGAGTTTTAAGTTCTTTGCATATTTTGGGTAACAGCCTTTTATCAAATAGTTGTTTTGCGAATCTCGTCTCCCAATCTGTGGCTTGTCTCTTCATTCTCTAAGCAATGTCTTTTGTAGAGCACACATTTTTTAATTTTAAAAAAGTCTGCCGGGCGTGGCGGTGCACGCTTGTAATCCCAGTACTTGGGAGACTGAGACCAGAGGATCGGGTTCGTGACCAGCCTCAGCTACTTAGTGAGGCCCTCCGCAACTTAGTGGGACCCTGTTTCAAAATAAAGAATAAAAAATAGGACTGGGGGTGTAGCCTGGAGGTACTACTGGGTTCAGTCCCCAGTACCGCAAAAAAAAAAATCTAACCTTCAAATTTTTTCTTTCACCGTTGTTTTTTTGGTGTTGCATCTAAAAACTCATTGCCGAATCCAGGATCACCCAGATTTCTTCCTGTTATTTTTTAGGAATTTTATACTTTTATGTGCTCCAGTTAGGCGTAAGGTCCATTCTGAGTTAATTTTTGTGAAAGGGGTAAGGTCAGACCATCTTTGCTTTGTGTATTGTCTTTGCTCTTTTGTCAAACATCAGTTGACTGTATCTGGGTGGGTCTCTTTCTGAGCTCTATTCCATTGACCAGTGTTTGTATTCTTTCACCAATACCACCCTGGCTTGGCATTTTATTCTTTTTCTATCTTCTGTTTCTCTGTTGCGACATTCTAGTTTTCCATTTTCCCTGTTACTTCTCAGTGCATGGTTACGGCAGTTGCTCAAGGTCTTTGATAGCGTCACCGCTAGGTCGTCTCTTGGTTAGTGTCTGTTGGATGTCTTTCCCCTTGTGGCTCTAGAAGACTGTTCAGGTTTTTTGCATGTCATGTAATTTTGGATTGTGTCCTGGACATTGTGAATATTTTGTTGTGAGGCTCTGGGTTGTTTAAGTCCTATGAAGAATGTTAATTTTTGTTTCTGTAGGTTCACACCAAATCCCACTTTCTCTGAGCTGCAGTTCTGTTGTTTTAGAAGGTTTCCCAGTGCTATGGGATGGTGACCCCATGCCAGGCCTTCAGTGGTCCACCCTATACCTCAGCTCTGAAAGTTTGTGCTATACTGTTTAGGGTTGGATCTGGGATAGGGCAAGCCTTGGGGTTCATACACAACTTTCTGTAGTTAATTTCCTAAACTCTCTCCTCTACCTAATGCTTTTTTGCATCGTAGGGGATCCCCATCTTGGCCTTCCAGCTAGAAGCTGGAGTTTAGTTTCTTGTTTTTTTTTTTTTCTTTTTGCATGGTACGAGGGATTGAACCCAGGGGCGTTCTACCTCGGAGCTACACCCCTGGCCCTATTTTTTTATCCTTTATTTTGAAACCGGGTCTCACTAAGTAGCTGAGGCTGGCCGTGAACCCGGATCCTCCGGTGTCAGCCTCCCAAGTACTGGGATTACAAGTGTGCGCCACCGCGCCCGGCTTAGTTTCTTGGTTTTTCTGTGCATCTTGTGTGACTGATTCTGTCTCCTAGGTCAGGTGCCAAGACAACAGAGAGGAAACAGAAGCACGGTGTGTGTTGCCTCAGGTCCCCACACTGCTGCTGGCACTGTACCGCTTTCTCCTTCCAAATCCCCGGGGACTGGAATAGCAGGGGACAGAAAACATACAAAGATCAGGGGAATCCCCTCCCTTCCCCTGACATGCAAGAGTCCCTTTTCCAGGTCCTGGGACCAGAAACAAAGGGATTGTCCTGAAGCTCTTTCTCCCTCTGCCTGATGAACATGCCTGGGTTTTAGGTTGCCTTTGAATCCAGGCCAGGAAGTACCAGGGGGAAATGAGACTTACCTGCAGTCCAGGGTGCTGTGCATTCCACGAGGCACCCGCTAGTGCTGGCTCCACGGGCCCCTCCGCTGTTCCATGCATTTGAGCAGCATTCAGCAGGAGAAACAGTGTGATTATTTTACTTCATCTTACCCAGAACCAGAGCAGGATCTACTCCATTATTTGTTTCATAGTCCTCCGTGGCATCTGTTCCTTATATTTCATCTATCCACTCTCAAATTTAAGCCACCATGAACACTGCTACAGGTACATCCCCACACAGTTCCCCTTCAGGGCTGGTATAAGAATCTGTTTGTCAACTCAGGAGTGGGCCTTCTGGCTGGTCAGAGATGTGTGGATGCTGTGTGGCCATGTAGCATCACGCTGCTCTCCATAGCATCCACCACGGTGCATCTCTCACAGAATGCACCAGGGCTCCGGCATCCACACATTCTCACCCATACCAGGCACCAACCAACTTTCTAATTTTTGCCAGAAACAAGCAATACATCATTTTATCAATATGCATCTCCCTAATTGTTAGTGAGTGTATGCTTCTGTCCATACTTGCTGGCTTGGGGGTTCTTCCTCCGTGCATTCTGCTTGTATTCTTGGCCCATTTTTCTCCAGAGTTGCTGCTTCATCCTGGTTTGTTTGCAGTTGTGTGTTCTGGACAACTGTTCAGCTACTGTGGGTGTCTTCATGCTTTACCTGTCTCTTTTCTTGCTTCACAATGTCCTCCATTCAATAGAAAGCAAGTTACAGCACATACAGCTGTGGGTCACCTTCTCTTTTCCTTCTCTTCAGTCCTAGTGCTGTTATTTTTAATTTTGATGTAATCAAACACATCATTTTGCCTTATAGTTTGTGCTTCTGAAGTTTGCTTAAGTCCTTCATCATCCATAGGTCACCACCAACTACTCTTTTGTATCCTACTAACTGTGAGGCCTTTCTTTCCATATTTACTCCTGGCGCCAACTTTGGTGTGGGATCGGATAGGAAGCCCGTTCAGTTTTTCTCCATGTGGACAGCCTGTTTACAACATGAGCACTGAAATAATTCACCCTGTCTCTAGTGGTTTATGCTGCCACATTTACTGTGTATCTCGTTCCTATGTGTGAACACAGATCTGTCTCCGAGTTCTCTGCTGCTCTGTTGGTCCGGTTTTTATGCCAAAACACAGTTTTGCTTTCCTATTGCTGCTTGTTAAGTTTACTATCAAGATTGTATAGTTTGTCTTAAAATTTGGAATGATTCTCTCAGTTGTTGCTTGATGAATTTTGAGGCTTTCTTGGTGCTTAACTGTTTGTGACCACAGCTTCTTGTCCTGTTGTTCTTTCATCAGTACACACACCCACTGTCCATCATAACAGTAGCCTGTGCCAGTTGCCATGATGGCAAGACATTCTCAGTTTTGGTGTATCTGAAAATGCATTTGGTCTTCATGTTTGCAAGTTAGTTTTGCAGAGCGCACAGTCCTTGGTGGCGGTGATAATGCACCATTCCACTCTCTCCTGGCTGCCATTGTCCCTGTTGAGAAGTCTGCTGCTCTTTGGCAATTCCTGTGTGAGGGAGGAGGATTCCTTCCTCTGACTAGTTCTAAGATTTTTTTCCTGTGTTCTGCACAGTGTGTCTACATGTGGATTTCTGTTTGTCTTGCTAGATATGTGTTGTGCTTCCTATACCTGTGGATTCATGTCTTGCATCAGTTTTGGAGAATTCCTAGCAATTTCACATCTGGCTTTCAGTTCATTCTCTCTTCAACTGTGTCTAACATGCTACCTAATTCAGCCATTGAGACTTGGCAACTGTATTTTTCCTTATCTCACAGTTCTATTTCTTTTCAGATCTTCTTTTAATTGTCGTGATGTTTCTTTATCCTTGCTCATGTCTCAGTTCCACCTTTTGCTGCTTTAACGTTTTCTACATGCTGTGCATGTTCATTCCAGTATCTGAAGTTCCTGGGAGTCTAATACCATTAAGTCTTCTCTGCTGACTCTCACTTGGGGGCCTTCTGTGCTCATGTCTGGAAGCTTTAATTGGGAGCATGTGTGTGGTCTAACTCAAGCTGTCTGCACATGGAGGGCATAAAGAAGGAGTGCCTCCCTGCAGGGCACCTTTCACCTGCTTCTGCTTGGAAAGGGTGGGTGCTGCTGCCCTGGGGACCTTCTGAAGTCCTGACCTAGTGCAGCCTTGGAGTTGGCTCCCCCTCTTAGGAGCCAAGGCCTGCCTTCTAACCCAAGCCCCAACTTCAGCATCAGTCCCCAAGGTGACCCTGGACTTCCCCATCACTTTCTTTGACATTTTGGTGTCAGCTCACGATTTGTTTTTAAGACTTTTGAAATTTCCAGAAACACATTAAAAATACACTTATTATAATTTACCCAAGATTGATTTGTATTCTGGTAGGTGGGGTCTTCGGAATATCTAGTTCACACTGCAGACGTTGGCTCTGTTCAAACCCACCACCTGCCACCCCTAGGTGCTCGAGAAAGACATGGGTCCCTTTCCACCTTCCTCATCCCAGCCTCTCAGGGGCATCCCACACCATCAGTGGCCATCTTTCTCATGGCTGCTTGCACTCTTGGTTCCTGGAACTCCACACTGCCCACACTTTCCCCTTCTCTCTGGCTGTTTATTCTGAGCATCCTCTACTGGAATGTTCTCCTCCATCCAACCATGAAAAGGTGGAATTCTTCAAAGTGCTTTCCCCAGCTCGTTTCTACCCCTGGCGGCCCCACCACGCCACAGCCTCAGCTCCCTCTATACACGGATGCTGAAAACCTGTCACCACAGCTCAACTGCCCTGCGCCAGACCCACACCTACTGCCCTTGGCTCCTTGGGCTGGTCCTCCCACCCGCGCTGCGATACTCCCTGCCCCTCAGCATCCCTGTTGTGCAGCACTGAGCCAGGAGGGGGTGCTGGCTGGGCACGAAAGGGGACCACTGTTGGGAGAAGAGCTTTGGCCTCAGACCCCTGCACTAAGCCTGCTGGAAAAGAGCTTCTCCCACAGCCTGGGCACACTCAGGCCCAGACCCCTCAGGCGGGCATCCTCGGTTTCCCCAGGTGGCCTCTAAGGGCAGCGCAGTCCCCTCCTGGTTCCCTTACTCCCAATGCCTTCGTGGCTAAGCTTGGGCTCTACCTTCTCCATGAACCTCCCTCCCTGGGAGGTGGAGGTCCCTGGGTGATTTCTGAGCATCTGACATGACCCATCACCCATGCCCTGGGTAGCTGCTGGTGCAAATGAGTGTCTCCTGGGAGAGCTTTGTGCTGCTTGGGGACAAGAACCATATCCAAGGCCTTGCCTCCACTACGCATTTGATTTGCATTCCCTGAGTGGTAACTTTGAGCCAAAAATGCCCCCAAGGAGTCTCTGACGCCATCCCAGGCAGCCACCCACGGTGTCCCGATGCCACCACAGGAAGCAGGGGCCATGGGCACTGAAGAAAGGCCTGAGCCAGGCTTGGAGAAGGATGGAGACTTCACAGAGGAAGGGGTGGGTGTCTACACTGGGAACCGACTCAGCAGAGAAGCAGCTGAGCTGGAGGGAGGCAGAGGGCGTCCCTGAAAGACTGGGAGCTCTGCCAAGGCCCGGGTGCTGAGCAAGTTGGCTGATGGGACAGATTTCAGAGGGCCCCTGGGCCATGCTCCAGAATCAGACAGGATCTTGAGACACAAAGGATATGGATGAGATGTGCACTTGGAGAGTTCCATTTGGGCTGGGGAATGGGGTGGGAGGGGAAGTGGGCAGCCTAGACCAGGTGGGCAGGTGGGATGATCCAGGATCTGCTAAGGATGGGCAAGGGGCAGGGATGGGACTGCCAAGGATGACCCTCCAGGGTCCTGGGTTCCTTTTGCACACAGCAGTGTCAGCAGGAAGTGCTAGGCCCATGCTGCCAATGAGCATCCCAGCAGCTCCTGAGGACAAGTGTCCCTGGGCCTCCCCATCCCACGGCCACTGACCTCCGGTTGAGAGGAGCGCTCAGCCCGCCCGGCTGCACGCAGGAGGGGCACGGGGCAGGCAAGCCTGAGAGGCGGAGTACACTCTGTCAGCTTTAATAAAAAGAGAACCCCGCAAGGACAAGAGGACGAGGACAGGCCAGCTGAGCGGGGCCGCGTCCTGCAGCTCAGGTCACATAGTGGGACAGCTCGGAGATGTCCTCGAAGAAGCTCAGGTAAAACCTGCGGCACACCGAGTCCGGGTCCTGCCTGAGGGTCTCGAAGTCTGCAGCAGAGGCCACGGGTCGGACTGTGCAGCCACGTCCCCCCGGGGCCTGTTGTGGAGCTGAGGGGACCCGGTGGGGCCCTGCCTGTCCCTGGAGCCCCAGTCTAGAGGAAGAGGTGAGGTTCCACCCTTAGAGAAGCACCTCCCAGCCAGAAGGACCCCTCCAGCTCTCTGGGACCCCAGCCATGGGGCACAGGGTCCCGGCTCACATTTCTTAAAGATTTTCATGTCACTCTTTTTCAGGTAGAAGCAGAGCTCATTGAAGTAGTCCTGAAGCATTCCCCCTGGGACAGTCGGGAAAGAGGTAGACAGTGGGCACCCATGCCTGCTGGGGTGTCCTGCCTACCCGCTGGGCCAAAGCCAGTGCCCCTGGAGCAGACCCCAGGGGCACGAGGCTGGCAGTGCTCTGTGAGGCTTGCGCGGGGGTGAGAGCGGGGTATGGGCTCAGCACCTACCGATGAACTTCACGGCCGCCAGCTTCAGGGGCTTATGGGGGCTGTTGAGGTAGGTCAGGGCCTGCATGAGGAACTGGTGGTACTTGCCATAGTTGCTTTCCACCTGGGGGAACAAGAGGCAACCTGTGGCCAGCTGGGGGGTTGTGGCACCTGGCCCGTGACCGTAGCCCTGCCCCAGCTCTCCATGGCAGCCCCAGTACCTGAACCCACCCCAGTGCCCAGGGGCCCTTGGGGGTGTGGTGGGAGGGACCAGCAGAGCCAAGGACCTGCAGGCCCGGCTCCTCGCTCAATCTCATCTCGGAGCTGGGGGAGCCTGTGTCAAGGGGTCAGCAGCCACTCTGGAATGCCTCTGCTGCCCCATGCTGGGTCCCCCAGGGCAGTACTTGATGCAGCACCGCACTGTGGGATGTGGGGTATGGGGTGCATCCGTGGGGTGATGCAGCCATCTGCCAGAGCCCATACCTCCAGGAGGGGAGCTGGCCCAGAAGACGAAGCCAGATCTGAGGTGGCAGGGTAGGAGATGGGGACTTCAGTTGTGCCTCTGGGTCAGGCCCTTCTAGCATAAGGGTCCCTGAGGCCTTTTGGTTTTATGAATCAGGTTGCTTTCATTGTCTTAGCCTGCTCGGATGGGCTGCTCTGTCACTGGCACTACCAAGAGTCCTCGCGGGTGTTCTCTTCCTGGCCTCGGCCCCCAGGCCACCCCTCCCCGCACTCCCCAAGAGACCCTGGGGCCATCTTTATGCCCAGACCACGCTGTCCTAGCAGCTGCTACAGCTGGGGCACATTCAATGCCCAGCCACTCCTGCCCAAACCAGACCAGCTGATGAGCTCCCACTGGCCGGGAGAACTCAGCTGCCTGCAGAGCGGCCCTTTGCACCAGAGCCTCTACAGAGACTCCCACGCCCCGCTCCAGCAACCTGGGGTCTGTGAAAATCCTCCCTCCATACCCGGCATGCTTGACTCGGTTCCCCTTAAACACAGAAGAGCACCTCCGCCGTCAGCAGCCCCGCGCTGGACACCTGCCATCCACTCAGCCTCCAGAAGGCAAGCACTTCCCTGCCCTGTGCCGCCTAGGGTGGCTGTTGCCAAGCCCTGCCCTGGCCTTTCGTGCAGCTTTCCACCCCAAGAAACTGGGACTCCATGTGTTTTAGAGTGGGCAAAAATCAAGAAGAGTCTGGAACATTTTAATGTTGCCAGAAAGAAGAATGCTTTCAAGAGAAGTCCAGGAGCAATGCTCAAAAGAACAAGGATTTCATGCCAAGGGGCGCATATAAACAACGCCAGCGGTAACAGCAGGTTCCGGAATGAACTCGACCTATCCCCCACTCTGTGGGCGAAACCCTGTCCCACAAACACGAGTTGAAGCCCCAACTCCCAGTACCTACGCGTGGGATCTCACTCAGCGACAGGGTGTTACAGAGGTAATCAGGGTAAAACGGGGTCACGGGGTGGGTTGATGACTGGTGTCCTTATATAAAGGGGACCTTTGACACAGAGACAGATACGTAGAGAGGGAGGACATCGTGTGAAAAGTGGAGCCATGGCGCCACGAGCCAAGGGCCTTCAGGAGCCGGGTGAGGGTCCCCTGTGGCCCTGGGACTCCGGCCCCTGGGGGTGAGGGCCTGCGTTCCTGCTGTGCCGCAGAGAAGACAATCATGAAGTAAATACCAAGGAGTGATGACCAGAAGGAAGGGACGCTCTCGTTTAGCATATTCAACTTCTTAGAATTAAAAAGCGGGGAAGTGTTTAGCTATGGACATTAGCTTCTTCTATTCGGGAATTTTAAAGATGAGCCGCTGACTTGCGCTGGCCTCCGCTGTAGAGCCAGGGCTGAGCAGGCCACTTGGCAGCCAGTGGCAGAGGCCCAGGGAGGCGCACAGGTGGCGGCCCGAGGCGTGGGCGCTGGCTGCCTGCTTCACAAGCTCTCCACGAACGAACACTGGGTCCATGTGATTCAGTCACTGTGACCTGCCAGACTGGAGGAGCTTTACCTAGGCTTGCAGGCGGGGAGACGCAGCAGCAGCAGCAGCAGCAGCAGCAGCAGCAGCAGCAGGAGAGATGTTGATTCTGAAGTCTGCAGCTGGGGCAAGTGAAAGGTCACCGCAGCTAACCCCCCCTGCCCCCCAGGGTCAGCAGCCCTTGAGGGCGCTGTGACCCGAGGGCTTGGGTGGAAGTGGCAGCTGTTACCCCTGGGCTCTGACAAAACTACAGACATCCTAGGAAGGTGTAAACTAGGGAAATCTCTGATGACCCAGGAAGTAGGTGGAGCGGGGAAGGAAGAAAGACAAAAAGGAAGAGTGACAACAGTGGAGAGCGTTCAACTGCCCCCATGGTCTGGTGGTGTCCTGCCTTATCTTCAGTGCTGCAAACACCTGGGGAATATTTAATTTATTTATTTGTGTTACACCCCCAGCCCTATTTTTATTTTTTATTCTTTATTTTTATTTTTTTACTTTTTATTTTTGGAGGTATCGGGGATTGAACCCAGGGGCATTCTACCCCCGAGCTACACCCCCAGTCCTATTTTTTATTCTTTATTTTGAAATAGGGTCTCAGTTGCGGAGGGCCTCACTAAGTAGCTGAGGCTGGCCACAAACTTGTGATCCTCCTGTCTCAGCCTCCCAAGTACTGGGATTACAAGCGTGCGCCACCACGCCCAGCCTTAAATGTAGGATTTTTAATTAAGCACTTACAGCTGTGTCAATAAGTCTGCCTGTCATCAATATGTAGATGTCCAGGGAAATTTGCTTCACTAAATAAGCTTGAGTTTATGGATTTCCTCAGTAATGGGCAAATGCGATGTCAGTAATCTTGACTTTTAATGCTTTAAAAGGTGGTTTTGATGAGTTAATAAGATTAATAAACCAAGTATTCAATAAAGTATAAATGACAATGCGTACACCTCTTGAATGCTGGGAAGTACCTCTATGGTGAAAGAATCTATTAGCAACAAATTACTCTTCAAATCCTTAGAGGAGCTAGCTAAAAAGAAGGGAGAGCCCCGAGGGCAGAACCGCGCAGGGGCAGAATCAGAACCTACGCCCGAGAGCTGGTGCTCTGGCGGCCTGCAGCACAGGCTGTCTCCCCACATGGAGGCTGGGGTGATCCCGATACCCAGGGCACCTGTGGGAAAGGCCGGCCCTGAGGCTGGGAGCCTTGGGAGTAAGAGGCAGCCCCGAAGTGGACTGAGAAGATGCCGAGGACAGGAAGAGACCGCAGAAAGCTCACCTCCAGCTCAGCTGGGAAAAGAAGGATTTCTTGGGAGGTGGCGCTCCTGGGGAGGGCTGCAATTTGGCTTCACACAGCCTGCACTCTAGGGAACCTCAGAGCTGAGGAGCTAAGGAAAAAGCCATCCCGGGTCAGCAGCAAGTGCAGACACCTGGAACAGTCCCGAGCACGTGCAAAGGCTCCCCGAAGGAGGCCCCATGATGAACAGCGATGAGATAAATGTGGGGAGTCAGAGGGGTGAGAGAAAACCCCAGAGCAAGGTTGCTGCTCAAGCACTTCAGACAGGTCCTTAAATGACCACAGCTGTGGAAAGGAGGGACTCACAGGAGAGGGACGAGGCCTTTTGTGTTAGGCAGTGTTTTGTCCTGTGACTGAAATACCCGACATATATAGCTGAGAGGAGGAAAGGTTTATTTGGGCTCATGGTTCAGAGGTTCAGTCCATGGTCAACCGGCTCCGCTGCTCCGGGCCTGAAGTGAGGCAGAGCATCACAGTGGAAAGGCTGGCGGAGGAAAGCTGCTCACCTCACAACATCCAGGAAGAAAACAGGAGGCGGGGAAGGGGGAAGAGGCCAGGGGCAAGACAGGTTCTCCAGGGCACACCCCCAGTGCCACTTCCTCCAGCCACTCCCCACCTGCCTACAGTTTCTACCACCTCCTAGTAGTCCATGGAGAGCGTTCACTGATGAGGTCACTGATGAGGTCACTGATGACGTCATTGATGAGGTCAGAGGCCTCATGATCCAATCATTTCTTAGCAGGCCACCTCTGAACACTGCTGCACTGGGGACAAGTCTTAAGCCCAGGAGACTCTGGCGGCCATTCCAGATCCAGACCCTAACACCCCTGAAGGCTGATGAAAACTGGGGCCGTACACCTGAGCAAGACAGCAGATGTTTTAAGGGCAAGTGAGAGCCTCGTGCGGTGGCCCACACCTGTAATCCTAGGAGTTGGGAGGCTGAGACAGGAGGATCGCAGGTTCAAGGCCAGCCTCAACAACTTAGTAAGACACTGTTCTAGACTTTGAGAACTGGGAAGCAAACCTAGAAAACACAACCCAAGATGCAGCATCAAGAGATTAAAGAAACAGAAAATATGAAACTGAGGTTAAGACACATGGACTACAACAGAATGAGGCCCAACCGAGCCCGTTGCTGGTTTTTTTTTTTTAATCTTGGCTCCAGATCTGCCCTCTGTACCTGCTGTGGGAACAGGGCCTGTGTCCTCTGAGCATGTCCCTTTGCCAGCTGGCCCTGTGGTATCATCAGGAGGCAGCAATGCAGGGACCCTGCAGGGGGCTCCCTCCCTAGGTCTCCTGCATCAGCTCCTGCAGGTCACTTCTCAGAGGAGCACAGTGGCAAGACCAGCCAGATGGCCACTGCCCTCCAGGAACCCTCCCACCCCACCCCACCCGGGCGGTCTCCAAGTAACATGGTTTCTGCACCCCATCAGCTTCTCTGCTACCTAGCAAGTCACCCTGCGAGGCGGCTCCCCTGGGCACTCACGTTGGGGGCGTGGCTCTTGTCTATGACACACATCACACATACCTGTCACTCCTGCTACTCCTGTGGCCTTTGGTGTTCTCGCCACTTCTCACTGACCGACCCCTGTGACTCTAGTTCCCTGCTGCGGTTAATGGTTCCTTACATTTAACTCCCCCTGTCCCCGGGGGCTGCATGCTGCCTGTCTCCCGAGTGGGCCTGATGGATGCTGGACACTTAGGCAGGATCGTGATGTTTGGGCCCCTGAAGTCCATGCTGCTGTTGTCACCGTCATCAACCACGTCATATGGAGGCACCACTGCACGTAAGGGATGAGCTCACACACTCCATGGCAGGGAGCTCAGCTCAAAGGCGCAGCCCGACCCGGAGAGCCTCGCGGCCCATCGCAGGGACTGTCCTGATGCCAGGACGATCAGGTGGAGCAGAGAGGAGGTTCCCGACAAGACCACGAAGCATAAACCACGCAAAGGCATACATTTGGCTACACTACATTTAAAAACTTCTGTGCAACCAGAGACACCATAAGCAAAGCAAAAGGACGGGTCACTGATCAAATAATTACAACACAAATAAATGGCCAAGGATCCATACCTGGAGCGTGCGAGGGATCCATACACATTTCTAAACGAAAGACAAACAAAACCTTGTATAAAATGGGGAAGGATGTGATCAGGCAACTCGTGGCTGAGAGCTGGGCGGCTGGCTCCTCACTCACTGTCCCCCAGGGAAGCCAAGGTCAACCCTCTCCCAGTGCCAGCAGGCTCTGCCTCTCGCAGGAAGGCTCCCCAGACTGCCTCTGTGCTGCAGATCTGACCTTCCCGGCCTGACTGTCCACACCTGACACCCGCGGGCTGCTCTGGTGGGGCAGCACCGGGAGAGGGTCATGGATTCTCCTTCCACGGGTCCCCACCACGTTCAAGCAGGGAGTGGCTCTGCCCTTCACCCCCTGGAGGAGGGAGGTGGCAAGGACAGAACAGACAGTAGCAACTCTTCCTGCCCTCCACGGTCCCGAGGTCTGAGTCCCAACGATGCACAGTGGTGACGTGCACAGTGAGGGACAGCAGGGACCAGGTGGGCAGTGTCCCCCACCTCACAGGTCCTGGTGGGTATGGCAGGATGCACTGGGGCCTGAGGGCTGAGGACAGGCCTGCTGTACCTGCCCAGGGCCCTGGCCTTGCCCCAAAGCCTGGGACTGTTGTCTGGCCCACTGGTGGGACAGAAAGAGAGGTGAGTCAGCAGTTAAGCTTGCTGCCGGAAACCAGAATTCCCGTGCCCCCTCCTGGGCCCTGCTATGCCTGGGGCAGAGGCTCTGCCTTGCCTCCTCATGCCTACACTGGGATGCTAGGTGTGGTGTCCCCTGAGGGCCCCTCCACGGTGGCCTTGCACACAGTCTGGGCACATGGTGTGGGCTTTGCCCCCCAAGCCCACCTATGGAGGGAGAGTGCTTCTCTCCCAGGGGCCTCCGGTCACTTAACAAAGCCCCCGCAGGTCAGCCTCTCCACCCAAGGGACCCTGCACAGCCATCTCCTCTGGGAGGGCGCCCCCTCACCATATAGATGAAGATGTTGTTCTCCGCACCCAGCCCCTGGCCCCACGCCAGCTTGCCGAACAGCTCCTTCCGGAACTCCCAGTTTAGAAAGATGGCGCAGCGCAGGAAAGTGAACTTGGTCTTCTGTGGGTGCAGAGCAGAGATGGCCCCCAGTGTGCCCCTGACCTGCCTCACCCTCACCCCTCCCAGGCACACCCAGAGGAGCAGGATTTGGCAGGGACACAACCTCAGGACACCGCCAGTCCTGGGCATAGGACTGCAGGCCCCTGGAAGGGACCTGACTTCCAGAGGGAGGAGGATCCACCAGGGGCCTCTACTTCCTGAGACCACAAAGCTTCCAGAGAGGCCGGTGGTCACCCTGGCTGCGTCCCCTGAGGGCCCCTCCGCGATGGCCTTAGACACAGTCCAGGCACATGGTGTGGGCTGTGCCCTCCCTAGCCCATGTATGGAAGGAAAGGGCCTCCCTTCCTGAGGCTGGGGCAGAGGCCAGAGCCCTGAGGCCTCCGCTGAGGGGTCCACCACTGAGGGGGACCACCCAAGGAGTCAGTGGGGGGGGAGTACACTTTCTAAAGCTGGGGAAGGGGCTTGACCTCCCACATTGGAGATGGAGCCTGGGCCAGGTTGTTTGGCTGCTAAAGGTGAGGCCCTACTCCCAGAAGCCTGGGATGATGGTGGGGACAGGCCCTGGAGGCCAGTGGTACAGGGCTAATGCTGCAGGAGAGGTATGCACAGAGTGCAGGTGCCCAGGGTGGCAGAAGCGGTGCCTGGCCTTGGCGAGGGGTGGAGGCCAGGCCAGCTCCCGGTGGAGAAGCCGGTGCCCTGTGCTGAGGTGGAAGGGGGGTTCCAGATCAGGAGCGCCTCACAAAGGCAGGGCCCACAAAACCTGGGGCCACGTGACAAAGCTGGGGGATCCAGGGCCACCCCGTGGGTTCTCGTGGGAATTCAACATGGGGGCCCTCCTGAGGGTGGAGGTGTTGGGCAAGCAGGTACCCTTGTGCGGCACCTGGTCTGCACCACTGGCCCGGGGAGGGAGAGCGAGGGTGGCAAAAGGATTGTGAATGCCAGGCTCCCAAGGCTGGTTTTAGGGGTGTGGAGGAGGGGGAGGGGCAGGAGGGGAGAAGCTGGTGGCAGGTGGCCGAGGGAACCAGCACTGGGATGCGTCCTCTTCTTTTTTCTATCTCCCCGTTCACCTGCAAGGTGAGGCCCTCCCCTCATCTGGCCCAGGGCCCTCTCCAGGTGGGCAGCTCTGCTCCACCAATGGGACGCAGCCTCCACCAATGGGACGCAGTCCTCCCGCCCCGCCAGCAGATGGGCCCGCCCACTGGGCGGAGCCTGCTCACGGTGACCACTTCGGGGCAGGAGTCGGCCAGGTGGAAGAGCAGTGGCACCAGGGCCTGGAAGGCAAAGGTCTTGAGCGCCTGTTGAAACTTCTTGCCGCCACCGTGGATGACATCCCCGAACAGGAAGATGGCGCCTCCTCGCACCTCCGCCCGCATCTGGGAGAGGAGCAGGCCTTCCGCTCAGGCAGACAACATGCTGGGCCCCCTCCAACCCCAGATGGCAGACCCTCTTTCCTCCCTTTCCGCCTGTGACTTCTAATAGCCAGGGCTCACTTCACTTCGGCCCTGTGCCCCTCAGGACCAGTGGATGTCACCACGCCCTGGCTGACAGCGGCCCCTCCGCTCCCTCCAGCTGCAGTCGCCTCTCCCTGCGGGCGCCCGCTTCTTTCCAGGTTTCTCCTGCTCCGGGCTGATGACAACCACACTCCTGGGCAGACCCTGGTGCCAGATCTGTCATTTCCTAACTCCATGCCTCAAGCAAGCCTCCTTCCCTGTGTGACTCAGTTTCACCTTTTGCAAATAGCAGGTAATAGCAGCGCCTGTATCCTGGGGTTGAGGTGAGGATCGAGTCCAGCGCCCTAACCCATGGCAGGGCCACCATCACCTCCTCATTCTTTACCTAGTGCCCCTGACGCCTCATGCATGACAGAGTGCCTACCTGCTGCTCCACACGGGCTCAACCTCCTGCTTCCCACCAGCCCACCCCCGTGGGGCTCTCTGTGGCTCTCCTCTCCCCTCCAATCCCCGAGGTCCCTCTAATCCCCGAGGGCATCTCGCATCTGCTCTTCCTGCTGCTGCCCTGCCATAGCTTAAACCCCCCTCACTGCAGACCTCGCCTACTTTATTCAAACCCCCGAGGCCATTCCCGCCTGGACACACTGCCATCAGGTCCCCGCTAGCCCACCCTGCACTGCTCACATCCTCGAAGAGGGGCAGCAGGTGCTCGGCGATCTTGAGGCTGACAGCACCGACACCCTGCACGCTCAGGCGGTGCAGGATGTCACCCAGGATCTCCATCAGGCCCAGGAGGTCCTTGGGCTCAGGCTGCAGGAAGCTGTCCAGCAGCCCCGTCATCTGGTCCTGGAGCAGGGTCACCTACGGGGAGACCCGTGGGGTGTCAGCTTCCCTAGTCACAGCTCCTGCAGGCAGGTGCCTGAACTCCTGGCCCTCCTGCCAGGTGATATCTGCTCATCTCCATACCTGTCCAGCAGGCCCCGCACAGGGCTCCCGGAGTGGACGGAGGAGGATTGAATGACCAGCTGAGGCCCACCACAGGCCCACTCCCTGCCAGGATCGAATGCCCGGCTGAGGCCCACCCCAGGCCCGCTCCCTGCCTTCCCTCCACCTGGACAGGAGAACGGATAGAAGCAGGGCAGTTCCTCCGGGAGAGCCCTGCTCAGTCCCAGCCCTGCGGTGGCACCCTGGGGAAGCAGACCAGTGCTGGGAGCCCACGGCAGGAGGAGGGGCGGGGCATGAAGCCAGGGGCTGCATGCAGCTGTCAGATGAGGGACTCCTACCTGGAAGGAGGCCAGGGGTGCTGCTCTCAGTGCCCCTCCATCTCAGGGTCCCCGACCCTACGCAGTGCAGCAGGCCAGGGTGCCTTCCCCACCTACCCTTCCAACAAGGCCCCTAGCCGGCAGCTCTCTCCTCATGCCCGCCCCTCCCTCGCCAAGTCCTAGGACGCAAGTGGGCCTCTCCCCAAGGCCCCCATCTCCTCCACTCACCTTCTTAGGGTGCATGAAGATGCTGCTGAGGCCCTTCAGGCTCGTGGCCCGCACCAGCTTGTTGGGGTTATTCAGGCCCAGGCTCAGGAAGTTGTCTATCATCTTCCGAGGCACATGCTGGAAGACATCTGTGCTGTTGAGAAACTGAGTAAGATTGGCGCCATCAACCCATCTGTCGACTACAGCTGCCAGGCAGTCAGCCTGCACCACAGCATGAGACTGTGGAGTTAGACACGAGAAAGCACTTCCAGGAGCAAGGAGAGCTGATATTTCGGACAGAAATCAGGATGCCTTTCTATCAGAGGACAGGAGGGGCAGTGCAGCTCTCTGACCCTCTTCCTCAGGGGCGGAGGGCGCTGTGAGAAGCAGGCCGGGTTGGCCAGGAAGAGGCTGACCTCTGTGATGATGATGATGGCCACGATGTTGTCTCGCTCCTCAGTGTTCTTCAGGAAGATGGTGGCCTGCCCCAAGACAGCCTTGACCTCGCAGTCGTAGTGGGCCATGGCCCTGTTGGGGGGGAGGCACACGGTTCCTGAGGACTCCATTCCCGGTCCAGGCCCAGGCTGCTGGGGGTCAGGTGAGCAGCGCTGGCCTCAATCACTGGTGGGGAGTCTGGAGTGCAGGGTCCAGGCGGGGCTGGGGTGCAGGCAGGAGCCCCCTTGGGTGTGTCTGGGCCTGGGCTGCTAACTGCCCCAAGCTTGGGGATTACCTGGCCAAGAGGGTTACCCCCTCAGTGTAGGTTTCCAGGGACTCCAAGAGCTCCCAGCCCTGGAGCAGCTTGACGTGGGCAAACACCTCCCAGTTCTGGGTAGTCCAGAAGAGTCCCTTCAGCGCTTCCAGGCAGGTCCTGGGGGCAGGGCAGAGGGAGGGCGAGCCCCCCCGGCCTGGGTGTCCACTGCTGTCAGCGGTTGCGTGCTCTGTCCCCAGCCCCCACCCTACGGACCAGAGTTCATTCCTTCCTTCCTGGGACCTAGCCAGGGCCTAGCACCCACTCAGGGACAGCACTGGAGGGGGCTGGACCTGTGCCTGCCCACGTCTCACCTGAAGGGCCCAAGGGGTTTGGTGTCCAGGACGTCCTCCTCGTAGTCCAGCATGCCCTCGACCATGCCAAGCTCCAGCAGGTAGTGCAGCTGTGTGAGCAGGCCCAGGAGGATCCCTGCGAAGGCCCAGTGGACGGTGGCCCTGTACTCCTGGGTGTACAGGAGCTCATAAATGGTGCCCAAGGCCTGCAGTGGGCGACAGAGCAGGGCCCAGGGAGTGGAGGAGTGGCAAGCAGCAGGCCACGCAGCCACTGCCCCCAGGTCCCACTGCCCCCACTGCCCCCACTGCCCCACCTGGGGCTCAGTATCAAGAGCCTGCAGCTACTTCTGACAGCAGCAGCCCTGGGGCAGGAAGGCTTTGCTTGAACTCCTGCTGACCTGCCTCCCTTTCCCTGGCTCAGCCCACCTCTGCCGACCTGCCTGGGTCTCTCCAGGGGCCCTCGCTGTAGGGAGGCCCTCTGCAGACCAGCCCCTGCCCCTGCTCCCTGGATTCTGATGACCAACCCCACATGGCCCCATTTCCTCAGGGCAGGGTTGTGAATGGCCACCGAGCTCCACACCTGCCCATCTTCCCCTAATACATTCCCTGGTCCGGTGACCTTGCCCAGCTCTGCCCCATTCTCAGAAGCTGAGCAGCCCCTGCTGCACCTTTCCTGGCTCTAGAGTCCTCTTTTCAAAGGGCAGAGCCAGCCGGTCCCTCCTAAATCAAACCCTTCCATGGCTTCCCATATTCCTGCAAGGGAGCTCACGTGCTGCCCCAGCCCCCTGAACATTGTGGGTGGGCGCTGGCCACCTTGGCCTCCCGCGCCAGCCCCACGGCCCTCCCAGGCCTCCCTCTGCCCTCCCTGGAGGCCACCGTTGCCTCTCATCACCCCTTCATCTGTTCTCTTTGCTCTCGTCCCCACGGCAGACCACGGTGCAGTGCGTGGGCGTTTGTATTATGAGTCCCTGTGGTCAGCCGGGGCTCTCTCCTGCTGCTTCCTGCCGTGTCCCCCAGGACCACTGTCTGGAAGCTGTGGGAGGCTTGTTTCCCTGTTCTGGCAGGGTGTACAGAGTAGGGAATCCTCAGGGAGAAATCAGCGCGAATGGCCGCAGCCAGGCCCCGCTAGAAGGCAGCTCATCAGTGAGCGACGCCCCGGAAACCCAGCGTGCCCTGCGTGCGCAGGGATGGGGACTCATGGAGCGGTGAGGGGTGCTCACCTTCACAGACAGACAACAGGGATCCACCATGACTGCAGTCACAATTTTTGACAAGGGCCCAAGGGTCAGGCTCCTGGCAGCGGCATGGGGTCACCCTGGGATCCCATGCCCCCGAATGCAGAGGCCGTTGCGGAGGGGACCCTGGATGGGGCCTGGGCACCGCTCACCTGCAGGGAGGTGAGCAGGGCTTGGTGGGTGGGCTGGATGAGCTCCTTGGGGGGGCGCAGCTTCAGCTTCGTGTAGAGCAGGGTCATGACCTTTCGGGCCAGCTGGTGGTTGGTGGCCAGGGCCTTCCACAGGAAGAGGCTCTGCCTGGGGAGACAGCGGTCCGTGCCACTGCTGGCCACGCTGGGTACATGGCCTCAGAGGAACCACTGGGGTGAGGGGCTTCCGTGCTCCTGAGTGGGCTGACAGCAAGACAGCCTGCCCAGGGCGCTGGAGTCCACAGAGCCTGGTCCCGTGGGAGCGGTGATTGCGGGGGCCTGGACCTGGGTTCTGATGAATGGCAGGCTTGGCCCCACTCTGGGCTCTGAGAGCAGGTTACCCTCATCTGGCGCTTGCCCTTGCCCCGCCCCATGCCCTCTCACTCCATCTCTTTTTTTGGAAAGTTAGGAGCCAGCTCCTCGCACAGCCTGAGAAGCAGAGAGACCAGCACAGCCGGGGAACATGGCAGGCACCTCTCACAGTGCCAGCTGCCCGGGCTCCTTGCCAAAGGCCATGTGCTCCCTAACAGTCCAGCGTGCATCTGGCAGGAGAGGCAGGTGACCTGCACCCCAGCACCCGAAGCTACACCTGTGGTCTGGAGCGTCTGTGGCCAGAGGGGGGCACTCGATGGCTGGACTGTGTCCACCTTGGGATGTGCAGGCTGAGGGAGGACCTACCTCTCTGAGGGGCAGCACAGGGACAGGGCCACCTCGACCACCTCCTGAGTGTGCTGGGTCCCCAGAGCCACCATGGCCTTCATCATGGTGTGCCGGATGTTGTTATAGTGGATGCCTGGTTGCTCCTGGTACATGCCCTGCAGGACCTCGGCCACCTGCAGGAGGGGCAGGCAGAGTGTGGCCTTGAGCAGGACACGAGGTCAGCCCAAAGCAGGACCGGCTCCAAGGCTGACAGCCTGTGCTGCCCTGCTGTCTGCACACCCTCACGCCACCTGTTTGTCCCTGGGAAGGAGTGGATGACAAGCCGAGAGGGGCCAGCGTGCTTGGCCCCGCGGAAGTGCCTGAGCTGGTGGGGCGCTTCTGTGAGACAGTAGTGCAGGTGAGTCTTGAGTTGGCCTAGACAGACTGAGGGGCACTTAGATCTGCTCTCTCCCACGGGCTGCCAGCGAGGGTGTGTGTGGCTCCTATAGCAGCGGCAGGACCCCACCACCTTGGGGGAGCCGGCAGGACAGGAGGAGGTGGGTCAGGGGCGTGGTGGTGCCACAGCCTGCCTCCCAGGCTGACGGGCCATGGCAGATAGAGGCAGGGCTGCTGGCCAGAAGCAACCTCGGTGCTCCTCCATGGGCCACTGGGAGGGCACCTGGTGGCCTCTGTGAAGAGGTGCAGCGCGTGGGCGTGTGGCCTTGGAGTGTGGCCATCTCTGTGGCCTGTGCCTGCGGGGAGGCTGCACTCACCCAGAAGGGCCTCGACGCCAGCCCCCACCTGCTCGGTCTTAATGCCAGGGACCTCGAAGATCATAAGGAGGAACATGGAGGCCAGGTTGCAGCGAAGGTGGCTGCGGCTGCAGAGGCTGTGCAGGAGCGTGAGGACCAACTGCGTGTGCTGCGCCGCTGTCAGGTACTTGTCCAAGACCTGTGCGAGGGTAGGCCCGGGGGCCTCTGATCAGAGTGGTACAGCCAGGTGAGGGTCCACCCTCTCCCAGAGACAGAACGAGCACCACATGCCCTCCATATGCCTGCCATGGGCACAGAGGGTCCGCCCTTCCCCTCCCCGAGCTGTGGCCACTGGCTGTGGCTGCCTCTTTTCTGGAGAAAATCCTGGGGCCAATGGAAGCAAGCAGCCTTGCCTGGGGAGGCTGGGGGGCCACCTGCCCCACCCTGCAGGCAGCTGAGAGGCCTGCTGCCCAGCTCCTTCCCTTGCCCCTCAGTAAACCCTGCACCCTAACTCCCATCCTGCTGTCTTTGGAGGGGCCCATCTAGGACACCAGGCCCGGCCCAGTGCACTTCCCAGGGGACTCCAACTGCTCAAAGGTGCCACCACCCTACTGCAGCCTGTCTTGGGAGCAGCAGGATCTCAGGCCTGAGTGACCCTCACTTGGAAAGTGGGATAACCGAGGCCTAGAAAGATCAAATGACCTATGCAAGACCAAGCAGCCAGGTAGGGGCAGAGCTTGGACGCAGACCAACCCCTCGGCTCTCAGTCCAGTCTGCGGGGAGGGCCGAGCCTGAGGGGAAGCGTGAGGCTTAGCTGGAGTGAGGGGCAGTACAAGGCCGGATGTCCCCAGCAGAGCGGCCGCCCTCCCTTGCAGGGAGTGCCAGAGGGAGGCCCAGAGGCACCAGTGAGAGCCGGGACCTGCACTTGCTTCTACATGGGCCCATGTCCAGTCAGCGGCTGGAAAGGGGGGAGGTCAGCAGCTTTCTCTGGGAAGAGCAGGGTCTGGGGCCCCCGTCCTGGCGCTGCCCGCCCTGCTCCCTGCATCGATGGCAGCAGATCCCCTTACCCCCATCTGTGCCTTGGGCTGGGAGAAGACGGGACCGACTGGATAAACCCCACACTCTTGGGGCTCGGGGGTCCTGTGGGAGTGCTGCCTAGGCCGGCTGGCCGCCCATGCTGGGGGCTCACCTTCACCAGGTGGTGGAGCTGCATCTCCAGGTCTCTGGAGGCCCGTCTTTCAAAGTGCTTCGTCTTGTTCCAGTGCATGAATTCCATTATCCTCCCTGCAGGAGCCGCGCGTCAGGGGAATTGCAGAGCCCAGCTTGGGGGTGCCCTCTGCCCCCACTCACAGACCCTGCCCCGCCTTGCAGGTCGCAGCTCACCCTGCTGCTGAACCACAAGCTGGAGGAGGAGGTAGATGCAGCAGAGAGAGCGGCTCTGGATGACCTGGTCCTTGTCCCGGCACAGCAGAGCCAGCAGGCCTATCTGATGGCCCAGTATGGAGGGTGTGGCCTCTTCCTGGGGAGGGCAGGGCAGTGAGCCAAGCCAGGCCTGCACCTGGGTGGCCCTTCTGTGGTCCTGGGCCCTGCAGCATCCAGCTGGGATCTGAAAGGGGCTCTTGTTCCCACCCTGGGAGAGCACTTCATCCCTCTGACCTCAGTTTCCTCATCTGTAAAAGGGGCTGCTTCCGTTATTTCTGCCGAGAAGTTAAGGCATGCCCATCATTGCTTCCCTTTAGGCACGCGTGCCTGTGTGTGTGTTACATGCACGCACGCGGGGACTTCTTCATTTGACTGCTTTAAGATTTTCTCCATTTATCATTGATTCTCAACAGTTTGGGGTCTGGTGTGGATCCGTGTGTTTTTCTTTGTGTTTTTCCTGCCTGGGGTCCACTGATATGCTTGGATCTATCAGTTTATATTTTTCAACAACTTTGAGCCATTTTGACCACCGTATGGTCAGCTACTTCTCTCTGTCCCAGTCCTCCTCCTCTCCTCCTGGGACTCCAGTTACGCTTGATAATGCTCCACCAGTCGCTGAGCTCTGGTCGCTTTTCCTGTAGTGTCAGTAGGTCCTCTTGCTCTGTCTTCAAGTTCACTCATTATTTTCTTTTTCTTCTTCAGTACCTGATCTATTGGCAAACGAATTTAGTCGCTTTTTCATTTTAGATATTGTATTTTGTTTGTAGTTCTAGTTCTAGTTACCATTTATCTCTTCATATTCCAGGTCTATTATTACGTTCATATTTTCCTTTATTTTTTCCCACCAGCACTGGGAATTGAACCCAGGGGCATGCTACCACTGAGCTACATCCCCAGTCCTTTTTATTTTTTATTTTGAGACAGGGTCTTACTAAGCTGCCCAGGCTGGCCCTGAACTTGCGATCCTCCTGTCTCAGCCGACTGAGTAGCTGGGATTACCAGTGTGCACCACTGTGTTTGGCTTCCCTCTAACTTTTTGAACATACAGTCATGTGCCTCATGATGACATTTCATTGGTTCACTTTACCATAGACAACATTTACTTAAAAAAAAAGTGTCAAAATGTGGTAATGTGGGCCTCTTGCCATCTTCACAACTGCAGTCGGGTGAGGGACTTCTACAGTGTCTCCCTGGAATGTCCAGCCTTGGAGACTCGGGAAGAAGTGTGTTTGGAGCTTGATGTGGGCACTAACAGCTCACATGGTGCATTTGGGCCCGTGAGGAGGCAGTCCCAAGGCTGGGCCCACAGGTGCCGGAATGGAGTGCCGTGGGGCTGGACGCATTCCTACCAGGTGTGTAGAGTGGAGGCAGAGGAGAGCCCTGCCCTGGGTGGGAGGCCTCCCTCTGACTGTATGGCCACAGTGCACCACAATGTTGCCATGGGGAAAGAAGCCACAGCCCTGTCCAGTTATTGGTTTTTGGGGGTCTTTCATTTCATTTGTGAATTCATCCCTTTTTTCAATAAATCTGAACTTTTCTGTCTCCAGGATGAGCCCTCCAATTCCCTCAAGACCCATCTGTCCTCCTGCCACTCAGCATCACAGCCCGCACGTCCAGCAGACAGGGCATGCCCAGCAAGCCCACAGTAGAACCCACCCGTCCCGACCCCACACTTCCAAAACTTGCTCCATAGCCGCTGTCTCCTGTCACATGGTGCCCACCCAATCTCTCCAGTGGCTCGGGCTGAGGTCTTCGGAGCTGGCCTTTCCCTGGCATCCCTTGTTGGCTAACCAGGATTTTCTCTTCACTCTCTCTGCAAAGCAATCACTGCTGGCCCCGAGTCCCACCTGGCATCATCTCCTGCTCGGCTCACTCTCCCGCCCTGCACAGGTCTGCTCTCATCTCAAAAGCCAGCATGCACCTCTGAAATTGGTGCAGCGGCCTCCACTTCCTCTGCCTCAAAAACCAGGGCCAGAGGCAACGAGTGGGGCTACCGCCAGCCTCGCCAGCCACAGCTCCCAGCTCGCCTCGGCCTGTGTCCTCCTCCCGCAACACCAGGCGGGCGCCTACCCTGCAGCGGCCTCCGTGAGACCTAGCCAGCTCAGCCAGGGCTATTGTGGCCCTGTTTTTTTCTTTTTTCTTTTATTATCTTTTTCCTTTTGCAGTGCTGGGGATCGAACCCATGGCTTCGTGCATGCTAGGAAGCGCTGTACCACTGAGCTACCTTTTTGTCCCTATTTTCATATTTATAACTTGTATTTGCTATCAGTTCAAACTTATGCAAGAATAGTTCTGAGAATTCCCATATATCCTTTACCCAGCTTTTCCAATTATTTATACTCTGCCCCATTTACCTTTCTGTTTCTGTCTCTCCCTTTCTCTCTCTGGAGATGCTGGGCATTTTACCCAAAAATATGTCAGTGTGTATTTCCTGAGAATAAGGGCATTGAGTTTCATAAACACAGTGCAGTCCAAGTCAGAAATGTTTAATTTGACATCAATACAATGCTATTATCCAATACATAATCCATATTTCAATGTCAATTATCCCCATACTATCACTCACAAACGCCTCAGCACATACATATACCACACACGTACCATACAAATAGCACACACCTTGCACACACCCACACGTGCATGCTTCACACACATACCACACACATGCAGACCTCACATTTACCACACATGCCTCCCATACCACATGCTCATCACAAACATGTCTTACACAATACATGCATGCAGAGCTACACCTATATAAACCTGTACAAATATACCTTCATCCATGTGTATTGAGAAGGTTTTGCCTCCCAACTGATCCCTCTAACCCCAGTGCAGAACCAAGGTGTCTCCTCCCCTTCCCTCCCGGCATTCACAGCTCTCTTCACAGCAGGAAGACATCCACTCCCCTACCCTCCACACATTTCCCCATTCCTAAGTTTAGAATGCAATTTATGCCGGGTGCGGTGGTGCACGCTTGTAATCCCAGTACTCAGGAGGCTGAGACAGGAAGATTGCAGATTTGTGGCCAGCCTCAGCTATTTAGTAAGGCCCTCCACAACTTAGTGAGACCCTATTTCAAAATAAGGAACAAAAAATAGGGCTGGGGGTGTAGCTCAGAGGTAGAATGCCCCAGGGTTCAATCCCCAGTACCGCAAAAAAAAAAAAAAAGAAAATGAAATTTCAGAATTGCCAACCAATATCACCACAAAAACGAAACTACTGCATTTGGAGGCTTTGTTGATGGTTGTTATTTAAGGTGGACATGCGCGCAGTGGGATCACAAAGGACACGCACAATTCGAGTCTGCACAACCGACGTGCTTGCGTGTTTGAGTCCGCCTTCTGCTGCTGTAAACAAGTGCCTGAGGCTGGGTGGCACACACAGGAGGTTTCTTTGGCCCACGGTTCTGGAGGCGGGGAGGCCCCAGTGCAGGTCGTGGCATCTGGCGAGGGCCTCACGCTGCGTCAACACACGGAGGACGGCACCACGTGTGTGGTAGGAGCACGTACAAGGGTGGCGTGAGTGAGCGAGGGAACAAAAGAGCCCTTTGTAACAGCCCACTCCTTTGACAACAAATCCATTCCCCAGAGGATGACTCCCTCTGACAGCCTCACCTCCCAAGGCCACTGCAAGTTTCAGCGTGCGCTGGTGGGGACAGAACACACCCAAACATGGCGCCATCTAGCTCCCCACCTGTCTCACAGTAAAGAATGTTTCCCCTTCCTCACAAAGGCCCCTGTACCACCTGGCAGTGTGTCCTGCCTGCCCAGAAGCCACCGCTGTTCTCTATGGTTCTGCATGTGATTATACTTCCCAGAATCAGAGTCCTGCGTGTGCGGAGGCCGGCTTCTCTGCTCCAAGCATCCGACCACGAGGTTCACGGGGCTGGCACGTCCATGGTTTCTTCCTTTTACTGCTGAGCACTATCTCAGTGTGGACACACCGCACCTCGCATGGACGTAATTCTGTTGCTAGACATTTGTATTGCTCCCAGTTTGGGGCCATTATGAATAAAACCATTAAAAATATCCTTGCTTAAGCCTGGCATGGTGGCCCATGCCTGTAATCCCAGTACTTGGGAGGTTGAGACAGGAGGATCTCAGGTTCGAGGCCAGCCTCAGCAATGTAGCAAGACCCTGAGTCAAAACAAAACAACAAACAAACAAACAAAAGGGCTGAGGATGTAGCATGGAGGTAGAATGCCCCTGGGTATCTTTGCTTAAGTCTTTCTATGAATATACATATTTTCATTGCTCCTGGGCAAATACCTAGGCGTGGGTTTGTGCAGTTCAGGATATGGATGTGTTTAACTTTGAGAAACTGCTCAAAGTCCCACCAAGCGGTTTTAACATCTTGCCCTCCCACCAGCAATGTGGGCATTTCCGGCTGCTCCACACCCTTGCTAACACTTGCTATCGCCAGTCTTTAATTTTACCCTTCCAGTGGGTGTGTGGCGATATGTCCTTGTGGTTTTAATTTGCATTTTCTTTATGATAAACTATGTTAGGCATGCTCCTTTTCATGTGCTCCATAAAATGCCTGTTTCAGTATTTTGCCGAATTTAAGAACCGGGTTATCTTTTTATTGAGTTGTAGGAGTTCGTTATATTTTCTGGATACAAGTTAGATATATGCATTACACACATTTTCTGCAAGTCTGTGTTCTATCTCTGAATGCACAGAAGTTCCTGATTTTGATGAAGTTCGTTCGTTCGTTCGTTCGTTCGTTCCTTCCTTCCTTCCTTCCTTCTCTTTCTTTCTTTTTCTTGTACTGGGATGGAACCCTGGTCCTCCTGCGTGCTTATCAAGTGCTCCACCACTGAGCCACATCCCCAGCCCTGTGATGCAGCCCATTGTATCCACATTTCGTGTGCGGCCATTGCCTCCTGCACTCTGTTCTGCCAATCTCTGCTACCCCTGGCCTGTGGAGAGCCTCTGGGGTCTTCTGATGCTCTTGGTGTGGGACTTCCCGAGGCTGGGGTTCCCCCCACGAGGCCCCTGCTTGCCCCAGCGCTCTCCAGAGGAGTTCCCTTTCCCAGCCGAGAGCTGCGGTGCCTGGTGGAAGATCGTGGGCTGTGTGCACAGGACCCCTCGCTCCACCCTGTTCTCTGCTGTGGATCTGCTACTGCTCTGACATGTCTGCCTCCACTTGTCCCTGCTCCAGCTGTCCCTGGGCGATGGACTGATGAATAGCATTCCTCCGGGTGGCTACTGGCTCTCCTTCCCTCCTCCAAGTCCTTGTGCACTGTGGGCTGCAGTCTGTCCCCACCACTTCCTCAGGCCTAGGGGATTCCGGGATGGGGCCTTTGTCTTCCTCCCCAGTGCAGCTGACACACTGACTGCAAGAATCCTTCTGTACTCCCCTCCCAGTCCTCCCCCATCTGGGCATTCCCTGAGGGCTGTGTGATTGGGGGACTCACAGTGAACTTGAAGGAGCACACAGCATACTGCAGGAGCAGGAAGATGGACTGCACCACCCGCTGGCGCTCATGGCTCTTGTCCGACCTCAGCCAGTGCTCTGTGTGCTGGGCGGGGAGAGCGGAGCTGAGGGCTGGCCGCCTGCAGCCCGCCCTGCACACCTGCTCAGACTTGGCCCTGAGAGGGCTGCTGGCCCTCCTGCCCAAGCATCAGCACCTTCTTCAGCTCAGGGGCCGCCCGCCTCACAGGCTGGGTCTGGGGCCATCTGAGAAACAGGGAAAACAGGTGTTTCTCCTATTCTCCCACAGCCCACACAGCACTTCCAACACCAACCCAGCACTTCTGCAGTGGACACGACTGAATGTCCTCCAAAATTCAATTTCGTCCTGACACCATCTGCCTGGAAGGTGCTAGCGTCAGACCCCGCAGGCTGAGGGTGCAATACTTCAGATGCCGATTGCGAGGCCCAGGCGCATCCTGCGCATCAGCCCAACCAGCTATAAATCGAGTGTATTAGTCCGTCTTTTGTTACTGCAATGAAATACCTGAGGTGGGTCCTCAATAAAGAAAAGAGGTTCGTTTTGGTTCACAGTTCTGGAGATCTGAGGTCAAGGGCTGCACCTGGTGATACCTTCTTGCTGGCAGAGTCCTGAGGCGGTGCAGGGCCTCACATGGCCGAGACAGGGAGCATACCAGGGTCTGTGTCCTTCTGGTCTCTGAACCTCTTCTTACAAGGCAACCAGGACTCAGTCACGAGTCCCCACCCTGATGACCTGAGCTAACCCTAATTGCCCACAGCCCCACTTCTCAACGCCTCTCAGTACCTGGAAATTAAGCTTCAATACCTAGGACCTCGCGGGAAGCTCAAGCCCTATCCAAACTATACGTCCGAGCTCCCAGGACCCCTCCGCAGGGGCCATGGATGAGTTGGAGCAGTTCATGGTGCTCGGGACACACTTTCCTTACTCACTTATTATCAGATCGTGACAAAGGACGAGGAGGGCAAGCTGGGGGCTCTCTGTGCTGCCCAGCACAGCCCCTCTGGGCATCTGCAGGTGCTCAGCTTCGAGGGCCTCCCCGAGGCCTGGTCAGGGCTTTCTGCAGGGGCCATTGGTAGCCGCGATTCATCATCAACTCACTGGCCACTGGTGATGAGCCCAAGCTGAGTGCCTGTCTCCTCCTGCAGCCCTCTGATCACGTGGGTTTTTTTTCCCCTGCAACCAGCCCCCTCTTCCTGCAGCATCCAGGAGCTCCAGCTGCTGTCAGCAAACCCAAGGGCTTTAGGAACCGTGGTCCCAGTTGGGGATGAAGACCAAATATTATCTCACAATACCAGAGCCATGCCGGAGTTTCCAGAGTGCTCAAGAAAGCCCCGGGCCTGCACTCTGGAGACAGCATGTCTGAGGAGCCTGGGCTTCAGGCCTAGGTATGCTGGCAAATGTGGTGGGAGCCCAGGGAGGCCCAGCAAGGACCTGCGGGTCCCTCTTCCCTGCCTATTCCTGAGCCACTCCAGGGCATTTGGAGAGAGACAGTCTCTGTGGACCACATTTCCTTGGCCACTACCAGGGGCCACCTACCCCTGCTGTCCCTGCCTCCCTCCCTCTGCTGTCCCTGTCCCATGTTCCAGGCTGTATTCCCAGCTGCCTGGATGTTGGTCATGTCCCCTGACATCAGACCCACAAGGACAGGTCCTGGCTGCTACCCTCCAGACCTGCGCCTGTCCCCAGGGGCTCTCACAGAGCTCCGGCCCAACCAGGTGGGGCGGAGGGGACACCTGTGACCTGCACTGATCAGCTGAGGCTCCCTGTTGACATGGAGTTCTTTCTGCCCAGTGGCAGCTATGGTTGATGTTGGCTCCAAACAGCTCAAACCCAGACCAAAACCCCTCACTAGCTGGGAGGTCTCCCTCAGCCTGGCCTGACCCCTCCCTCAGGCCTAGCCTGGCCATCCACAAGCCCCAGGCTACACTCCTGGCCTCCACCCCCACCCTGCTCTGTGTCCCGGGTTGTCACAGAGCCCTGTAACCCAGCTGTGGGCAGGGAAAGGACCCAGCACACCCTGCAAGGTGGCATTTCCCTGGGGGCACACCTACCCCCCGAATCCCTCCCCCACCCCAGGTGTGCAGGGCTTGGTCTCACAGGGCCTGAGACCCTTCTTTGCCTCCAGCCATCTGGGAGGGGCAAGGGTGGCCCTCTCAGGCCCACTTCCCTGATCTGTAAAAGGGGGTGCTGTGGCCTCTGCTGGGCTGCTGGGATTTGTCCTCATGAAGTGCAGGCCCAGGCCGGTCACAGGTGCTGCCAAGGCCTCTGAGAGGGGACTTGGGCAGCCTGGCAGGTCTCGCCCGCCTTCCGGCAACAGCGAGCAGCAGCACTCAGGGGACATGGGAGGCAAAACTTCCTCATGAGCTTCACATATCATATCCAATAACTGACGCAAGGGCAGAATGCCCTCCGATCCCCAGTGCAGTGACATGTACGTGTGGGCAGTGAAAAGGGACCGGCATGGAAGTGAGGAGCCGCATTCCACAAGTGCAGGGAGGATCCTGCGCTCCGGGGGGGCTGTGGCAGGCCCCTCTCTCCCTCCCTCGCTCGCTCGCTCGCTCGCTCGCTGAGTGGTCATGGGGCCCTCACCTGCAGGAGGAAGCAGACCTCATCCAAGCTCATGTTCTCAGAGACTAAGGTCTGGAGGAGCAGGCTCAGGGCTTGCATGGTCTTCTTGTACATCACCTGGTGGGAGATGGGTCGGCTGGTGAACCCTGCAGAGCCCTCCTGGCCCTGCAGCCTCCCTGCTCCCCTCTGAGGGCCTGAGGTGCTTGCTCCCACCCAGCCCTGGTGGGCAAGGATGGACCATGCTGTTGGTGCTGCTGGGTTCTCCAGATAACAACCACGGGGCTGGGGGTCAGATTGCCCATACAGTGTCACAGGGTGCAGACTCCCTTGGCTGCCCTACAGGTCCCCTCTTGTCCTCACCTGTCCTGCCCCTCCCGTCCCCTGCCACGGGGCCTCCTCCTTCCTTTGCCCAAACTCTGCACTCCTCAGGCTGGTCCTATGCCTGCCTTCCTCTTGACCCTCTTTGTTCTCTAGGGAACATTTTTGGGCCAATGTCCTCAGATCCTTAGAACTCAGCAGGTCCACAGCCACCCACAGAACTGAGCCAGGTCTGCCATCCAGTGCAGCACTCGCGTGGGCGCGGCCGAGGACAGTGGGATGAAGAAACAGGGGCCAAGGTCCCACAGTGCGTAAGAGCCTACGGTGCACCCGGGTGCTTGCAGGACCCGGATGTTCACTCAGTGAGCAGGACACGCGACAGGGCGCCCCGCTGACTGTTCGCAGCACTGCCAGGTCAAGCTGCTGCTGCAGATGAGACCGGCAAGCACAGCTGGTGTCCTCTCCACACCACACATCCCTGCTCTCGCTCGCTGGTACTTGCTGGGCTCAGCCCGCGTGCCCTACAACGGGGGCTCTCCCAGTGCAGTTGGAGCAGAACGCATGGGGAAAATCTACCCACAGGAGCCAACGGCTGAACAAGTATGAGTGTATGGGACACCCGTTTAGGTGCCGTGGAAGAGGAGTCATGGAGGACGGTGGGCGGCCACCTCTCTGGGGTCCCAGGGCTCTGCCCTCTCCTGTCCCTTCCTCCCTTCCACCGATGGAGCTTGGCTGGAGCGTGAGGTAGCCAGAGGGCACTGAACAGAGGTTAGGACAGGAGAATACTGCAGGGAGGGGGTGAGGTCTGAGAAATGTCCCTAAACCCCAACCATGGGCTGACCTCCCAGGGGGCTGACAGAACAATCCCCGGAGCTCACAGAAGTCAACGTGATCCCTGGCAATGTCAGACTGAGCAGGAAATCTAGCGACACCCATCTTGCCCACTGCTGGTATTCAAATCCACGCATCAGGATTCCCAACAGAATGGTGTCTCAATACTGCACACACATACACACACACACACACACACACACACACACACACAGTCACACACACTCACACACACACACTCATACACACATACACATTCACACACACCCACACTCACACACTCACACACACACTCATACACACATACACATTCACACACACCCACACTCACACACTCACACACACACTCATACACACATACACATTCACACACACACTTACCCACACACTCTCTCTCTCTCACACACACACACACACACTCATACACACTCACACACACTTAACCACACACACACACTCACACACACCCACACTCACACACCCACACACTCACACACACACTCATCAGAGTGTAAATCAAGATCTCTTGGGTAGGATACTTTTTCCAAATCAATCTAGATTGGTAGACAGATGGATGGATAGATACAAATATGGTTATAGATAGATGTATAGGTATATGTCCTATAAGAGAGAGAGAGGAATATATTTAGGACCTATCCATATGAATATGGTTATAGACAAAGGTGTGCAGAACCAATAGAAATAGACAAATAGATAAAGAGGAATATTCTAAGCCCCCACAAATCACTAAATGCCATAGTTAAAGATAAGAAGTCAAACAAGCAGATAGAATAGCATGGTAATAAAAGTTCAACTAATCCAAAAGGCAGAAGAAGACAAGAGGAACAAAAAATAGATGGTTAGATAGAAGACAAGTAGAAAGATGGTAGGATAGTTAAAGTACCCTGTAAATGAATGGGCTACACACCCTACCTCCAATAAAAGAAGGAAATTAGCATACTGCATAAAAAAGCAAGACCCAGTTATATCTTTCCTACAAGAAACCCACTTCGGAGACAATGGCACAAAGGTTAAAAGTGGAAGAACAGAGGAAGACCTCTGCACCGAGACCAGCTGGAAGGCAGTGGGAGTGGCTCCCACGGCAGCAGTAAGGACACCGTTTCCTAATGACATAGGTCAACTCATCGAGAAGACAGAGGGACCCGAAATCTTTATGGATATAATAACTGAGCTTTGGAATAAACAAAGCGTGACTGACGGAACTGCAAGGGAATGTAGACAAACCCACAGTGGTGGCCAGGGCTTCCCGCACCCTTTACTACCCCTGCTATCGAGCAGAGAGGAAGCCCACGGGTTTACAGAAGGCTGGAGTCGCTGTCCACCTGCTTTCCCTGACTAACGATGTTTGCAAACCCCTCACCAAGGAGCAACAGATTCCTTTCCTTTTTTTTTTTTTTTTTTGCGGTACTAGGGACTGAACCCAGGGGCAGTCTACCCCTGGGCTCCACCCCCAACCCTATTTTTTATTCTTTATTTTGAAACAGGGTCTCACTAAGTTGCAGAGGGCCTCACTAAGTAGCTGAGGCTGGCCGCGAATCCGGTTCCTCTGGTCTCAGCCTCCCAAGTTCTGGGATTACAAACGTGTGCCACCACGCCTAGCTAGATTCCTTTTCTTTATAAGTGCACACAGGGCAGTTACCACATTCTGGCCCAATAACTTTAAAAGGCTTTGTGCTACACAAACGATTTTCCCTTACAAAAATGGAATTAAATTTGAAATGAATTAATTAATGTGCCTCTAAATCAATAAATCAAAGGAAAATAAAAACTGAACTGAGAACGTATTGAAATTGAACTGAGCGAAAACAAAAGCACAACCTATCAAAACGAATCACCTCGGTAGACAGAGAAAGCCTTTGAGAGAAGCCAGCGCTCATCCCTGATAAACAGCCTCGAAAAATGAGGGCTAGCGCTCTGAAAGAATGACAGTAGTCATCGTAAACAAAAACAAAACAGAAGACCATAGCCAGCATCGCGCTGGATGGGCAGGGACCAGACGCCCCCCTCCCGGGCAGAGCAAGGCGAGGACGTCCACCTCACCACTGCTATTCGGCGTTGTTCTAGAAGTTCTAGCAAATGCAAGAAGCTAAGAATAAGATATAAGGAGTGGAGCAGTGGAGTACGCCTTTAATCCCAGTACATGGGAGGATGAGACAAGAGGATCGCAGGCTCGAGGCCAGCCTGGAAGAACAAGGCAACTCAGCAAGATCCTCAGCAATGTAGGGAGACCCTGTCTCAAAGGGGGGCTGGAGGCATAGCCCCCAGGTAGAACCCTTCTAGGTTCAGTCCCCCGTATCCCCCCAAAAAGAATGAGATATAAAAAGCAATCCAATTATAAAGGGAGAAGTAAACTGCCTTTAATCACAGAAGTCATGTATAAATCCTATGCAATCTACAAAAAGCTTGTGAGAATTTAGCAAGATTGCAGGAAGTATAACATTAATATACAAATATCAGTTATATTCATATATGTCAGTGAGAAACAATGGAAAGTTTAAAATTTTAAATACCATTTAAAATACCATGAAATACATAAGAATCTGGCAAGAGAGGTGCAAGACGGCACACAGAAAGCTGCAAAGCACTGCTCAGAGGAACTGAGGAAGGCCCGGCTAAAGAGAGGGGTAGCTCAGGCTTGTGGATAGAAGACGCCCGAACGTGAGGCTGTCAGTGGCCCTAAATGGATCCGTAGATTCAATGCAATCCCCATTAAAATCCTAGTGTGCCTGTTTTCAGGGGTTGACCAGCTGATTCTAAAATACATATGGAAATACAAAGAACCTAGAATAGCAGAAACAACTTAGAAAAAGAGCAAAGTTGGAGGATTTATACTACCTGACCTCAGGACTTAAAGCTACCTATTTGGTCCACCCAAGGTGCTGTAACAAAACACCATGACTGCATGACTCATAAACAACAGAAGTCGTTCCTCACTCTTCCGGAGACTTGGAGTCCCAGAGCAAGGCACTGCAGACTTGGTGCCTGGCGAGGGCTCTGGCTGCTTCTTAGATGGTGTCTTCTCCACCTTCTCGCTGTGTCCTCACAGGGCGGAGGCAGCATCTTTCGAAGGGCCCCAGTCCTGTCCCCGAGGGCCCTGCCCCATGACCTAACCACCTTTCAAAGCCCCACTTCCTAGGACCATCAGTGGGGGCTAGCATTCAACATATGAATTTTGAGAGTTATAAACATTCATCCAGTCAGGCATGGTGGCGCACGCTTGTAATCCCAGTACTTGGGAGGCTGAGATCGGAGGATCTGGGTTCGCGGCCAGCCTCAGCTACTTAGTGAGACCCTGTTTCAAAATAAAGAATAAAAAATAGGACTGGGGGTGTAGCTCAGAGGTATAATGCCCCTGGGTTCAATCATCAGTACCACAAAATAAATAAATAAATAAATAACTCATCCTACTGTACTACTACAATCAAGGCAGTGTGATATCGGCATAAACACAGACAGGTAGATCAATGGGACCAAAGAAATTAGAAATAGAACCATGGGTATATTCCAATCAATTGTGGGGGGGATACTAGAGATTGAACCCAGGAGCATCATACTTCTGAGCTACACCCCAGCCCTATTTTATTTTTTATTTTGAAACATGGTCTCATAAAGTTGCAGAGAGCCTCGCTAAATTGCTGAGGTTGGCCTCGAACTTGCGGCCCTCCTGTCTCAGCCTCTCAAGTATTGGGATTACAAATGTGCGCCACCATTCCCAGCTCCAATCAATTTTTGACAAAAGTGGGTAGAGAAAGGATGGTCTTTGCAATACTGATTCTGGAACAAGTAGGTATTTATATACAAAAAATTAAACTTGGAGCCGGGCGTGGTGGCGCACGCTTGTAATCCCAGTACTTTGGGAGGCGGAGACCGGAGGATCCGGGTTCGCGGCCAGCCTCAGCTCTCTCGCTCTCTCTCTCCCTGACTCTCTCTCTCTCTCTCTCTCTCTCTCTCTCTCTCTTTCTCTCTCCTTAGTGAGGCCCTCTGCAACTTCGTGAGACCCAGTTTCAAAATAAAGGATAAAAAATAGGGCCGGGGGCGTAGCACGGAGGTAGAATGCCCCAGTGTTCAATCCCCAGTACCGAAAGAAAAAAAAATTAAAGTTGGATCTGTACAATACACCTTGTAAAAGTTAATTCAAAGTAGACCATGGACTGTTACAGGCCGAATGTGTCCCCCTAATTCATATGCTGAAATCCTACCCCCCAAGATGGTGGCAGTAGAAGGTGGGGCCTTTGGGGAATGATTAGTCTTGAGGGTGTAGCCCTTGTGAGAGGGACCCCAGAGAGCCCCCAGCCCTCTTCCCACCAAGTGAGGGTAGTTGAAGAAGTCAGCCATCTGTTGCTTATAAGAGGGCCCTCGCCAGAGCCGCCGTCTGGCACCCTGACCGTGGACTTCCAGCTTCCAGAACCGTGACAAGCCAATTTCTGTTGTTCATAAACCACCAGGCTACAGTACTTTCTTACAGTCACCCAAACAGACTAAGACATGGACCCAGGTGTGAACTCCGAAAGTATAAAACTTCTAGCAGAAAACACAGGAGAAATCCTTGTGACCTTGTATTAGCAGATATTTCCTAGCTACAATGCCCAAGGCATAAAAACACTGTGTACAGGTCTCTGTAGAGATACGTTTCCGTTTCTGTTGGGTAAATACCAAGAGTGGGATAGCCAGGCTATATGTACATATTTAACATTTTAACTACTCGCTGAACTGTTTTCCAAAGAGGCTGCACTGCTCCACACCCCACCAGCAAAAAGTCATCGCGCTGGATTTCCCACCACTAGCAGCTTCTACTCTTCAGAAGATACTAAGAGAACAAGAAGCCACAAATTGGGAAAAAAGGATTTATTTTCAAATCTGATGAAAATACCTGATGATAAAGGGCTCACAAAAGGAACTCTAAAAATACATAATAACCAAAAAAGGTAGCTTCAACTTTAAAATGAGCCTAGAGATCTGGACCTCACCGAAGAATACACATAGACGGTGAATGGACAAGCGAGAAGATGACCTCCGTCATCTAAGGCACAGTGAGTCCATGACACACCTGCTAGAATGGCCAGTGTTGAGTGACCGAATGACCGGAGCCCTGGGACACCAGCTGGCGGGATGCAAAACAGCGTTGCCTCTTGGGAAAGCAGCGCAACTTGTTAAGCATGCACTGGCCTTGGGCTGGCGGGCCCGCTCCTGGCACATTCCCAACGGACACTGAAGCACCTGTCCACAGAGACCTTCACACAACCCTTCAGAGCAGCTTCGTTCATGACGGCCCAAACCTGCAACGACCCAAACGCCACCATGCAGCGAGTGACACCCACAAAGGAGATGCCACCTCCCAGTAATGAGGAACAGACTGCTGATCCAAGCCACGACACGGGCGGATCTCAAAACCATCATGGTGAGTAAAGACCCAAAGATAAACACGGCAACATGATTCTGTTTACACAAAACCCAGAAAAATGCATGCGAATGCGCAGGGGCAGAGGTGGATGGTGTTTTCCGAGGAAGAGACGAGGAGCAGCCTGGGGGGGGTAGGTCAGCAGGAGTGGGGGAGGGACCTGTGTGTGTGTGTGTGTGTGTGTGTGTGTGTGTGTGTGTAGGAGGGGATCACGAGGAAGCTTTTGGAACTGACAGATCTTGATTTTGATGGCAGTTTCACAGTTACACATCAAAATGTATAAAACTGTCTGCTTTGAATGTGTGTGGTGTTTTGTATGTAAATTATACTTCAATAGACCTGCGAGAACAAAACAGCTCCTGCCAGCACCACACCCACGGCCCTGGCTCCGATGCCCTCAGAGTGTTGCCCTGGCTGCAGGCCTCATCTTGCTCCAACTAGGCGGACGTGGGTGGTGGGAAGGGGTGCCCGCCTGGGCCCTTCTCAGGGTCCCGGCACCCGCTCCCCCACTGCAGACAGCCCTGGGAATTGCCCACCATGGCTCCTCCCACCTCAGAACATGGTCTGTGCGGCCCAGGATCATCCCAGTTGAGCCATCCTGGTGCCAGAGCCCCCACAGGTGGGCTGCCACCTCCATGTGTCCTCATGGAGGCAAGCTTCCCCCAGACCCCACCCACCCTGCTCAGCTCCCTGCAGGGCTTCTCCCGGAGCACCCCAGTAAACGGTCCACTCGGGCCTTTGCCTGACAGTCCGCTCTGGGTGCCCATCCCAAGGCCCACGGCTCAGCTCCCACACACACACACCCGGCCTGTCCCCATGGCCGCTGGTTGCTTCTTGTTAACCAGGCTCCCTGAGCCAGGAGTCATGGCTGCCCTGCCCCTGTAGGCTCAGCACAGAACCAGGCAAGAGGGGCTTTCTTTGTGCTTTGCTCTCTCTTTTCACGAGCGGAGCCTAGCCATCCAGGACGCGCTGGCACCAGCAGCCTCGCTCTCGCGCCTCTCCCCTCCCTCCCTGGCACCTCCCTGCTTCCCTCCTCACAGGGGTGCTGGCCAGGCTCGCGCTTTGGGTCATGGAGGGTGATGTGGGCTTGCTGTGTGCTGAGAGTAAGCAGGAGCCATCAGAGGCTGGCTCGGCCGTGGCAGGCAAGCCTCGGAGACCACCCACAGCCACCCTGAGACCAGGCCCTATTTGCGGGGCAAACCCGAAGACCCAGAGTTTTTCCAAGGTCGAAGCAAGCCGGTGGCACAGCCAGGATTGACCCCACCAGGCAGGGCTCAGCAATCAGCCTGGCACCCAGAACCCCCACCCAGAAAGAGGGAGGACGGTCCAGGAACACGTGGTCACCGTCACGTCCGGGGCCGACTCCAGTGGAGGCTGGCTGCTCTTCAGCAGCTCCAGCGGCGGGAGCGAGTACACGCTACTGAGGCAGACCTGCAGGACCCTAGACTTCACCACGGGCTTGAGGCTAGGCCGCAGGTTGCTACGAGAACAGAGAAGACTCGGGTTTTTCACGGCCGGTGGGTGACGTGGGCTCCTGACAAGGGCAGGCTGGCACAGTTCAAAGAGTGGAGAAGGCTCTGGACGGCAAGCAGGCCTGAGACTGGCTGGAGAGGGGTGGAGCCGACTTGGACCGGGAAGGGCCACAGGTGCCAGGGACTGCAGTGGACCACCTGGCTCCTGCATTCATCCTCCTGGGTTCCTTGGCATTTATTTGGGAGAAACTTGGGGATTATTTTAGGGTCCAAGTCAGGGCTGTGTTTTGGATCAGGGTCAACTGGTGACAAAGGTCAGCACTTAATCTGTGACCAGGGTGAGGACTCAAGGGGTAACAAGGCCAAGACTTGATCTATGACAGGATCAGGACACTGCATGTGAGCAGGACCAGGGCTCAGTATATCACCTGGGTCAGGGCTCAAAATACGTCCAGGATCAGGGCTCTGCGTATAAAGTGGATCAGCCTATGACCATGGTTAGGACTCAGCACGTGACCAGCTAGGGGCTCACTGTGTGACTGCGGGCAGGGTTCAGCTTGTGATCGGGGTCAGCCTAGAATGGGGATCAGGGTTCAGTGTGTGCCAGCATTAACAACCTGTCTTGGTCATGAAACTAAGCAAATCTCACCCTCCCAGACAGAACGTGTGCCAGCCTCAGCCCTGTCAGTGCTGTCTCAGCCCCTGGCGCCAGCCCCTCTGCCTCACGCCCCTTACACACTGAGCCTCCACGCTCTGAGGACCTGGCCTCAGAGGGAGTTACCTCAGGCCCATAATGATCAGGATGATCTTCTGCCGGACGAGGGTGACCAGGTCGCTGGGCTCCCTCTGGAGGATGCTCTGGGAGGAAGAGGAGGGGCTGGTGTGGCAGGGCGCCTGCTCGGCTGCCCACTGGCCCGCCCACCTGCCAGGCCCTGCGACACCACTCACCAGGAGGCACTGGATGAGCTCGGGTATCTGAGTGAACTTGTAGTTCTGGGTGTCAGGTTCCTGCCTGAGCACTCTCGTAAGCAGGATGGCCGCAGAAAGGAAGCTCGATTTTAGGACATCGTCCTGCCGCGCACAGATGGGCCGAGTCAGGGGACAGTCGGATAGTTCCCTGGAATCCTGACCAGGGTGCTCGCAGCCACACGCTCACCCACACACCACACCACATAGTGCATGCCACACCCTGATTCGCTCGTGTCTGAGTTGGAGAGCCTGGGCTGGAGCTTTGGAGAAATGAAGGCCTGGGGCTCAGGGGCTGCATGCAGAGGGATCCTGCTTCCCTCCACCAGCCGCACTGTCCTGGACTGGCCGGGCCTGTCCCTGCTACCTGCAGCCCAGGCCCTGGGCCCAGGAGTGCAGGGAGCAGAGCCCCGGCGGACTCTGCCTGCCCACCCCTGCACCTGGGTCCTGCGGTCCCTGCCCTGGGCCAGGGTGGGTGAGCTGAGGCGCCCCGCCTCCCTGCCCTTCCCAGGGACGGTGGCGAGGCTCACGTAGTGGCTGCAGGAGAAGTAGTACACCATGCGGGAGGCGAGGTTGTCCACCCAGGGCAAGGTGCGCTCCTTGGCGTGTGCGGCCATCTGCCCGTAGCACAGCAGGAAGGTGCTGCTGACCCATGTCCAGTGCAGGTCAGGGCCCAGCGGCTAGGGCGGGGGGTGGGAGCTCAGCCCGGCCCTGGCGCCCTCCCTGCCTGCACCTGCCTCCTGCCCTGGGAGAAAGGTGAGCCCTTAGCCCAGGCCCAGGCCAGTAGCCGGCTGTGTCCTGGCTCCCCGGGGGCCAGGTCCCAGACCTGGCACCAGCCCCCTCCTCCTCCAGGAATCCCCAAGCCCTCTGCATTTCCAGGCTAGCCTCCTCTTTGGCCGATCTTGCCTACTCTTCAGAGCGAGGTTACCTGGGCAGGGACTGGCCTCTTGGGTCAGTTGCACAGGGGAGAAACTGAGGCACTTGAGATCAGGGAAGGCCCCCTGGCCCCAGATCCTCAGCCCATTAGTGGCTCCAGACCCCACTCGTGGGGCCCTGGGATCAGGATCCCCATCAGGTAGAGAGAGAGCCCCGTCCCATATGCCAACCCCACCTGTCACCAGTGAGCATGTGAGGCTGAGACCCTCCCGGTCCCACACCGCCTCCCATGGGGCCTCCTACCTGGTTGTCTGCTGACTGGAGGGCCGACCTCAGGAACTTGGTGCGGCCCAGGTGCTCCAACAAGTTCCACACGTCCTCCAGGTGCTTGGTGGACGCCAAGCCCACAGCGAGCGCGATGCCCTGCGGGCAAGAGGACCCCGTGGCCAGCCGCCAAACGACAACGCTGGGTGCTCTGGGCCTTCCCCTCTGCCAAGGTGGGTCTGGTTAGCCCGGGACAAAATGTCCTGCACCGTGAGAGTCCCACAAGACCTTGACACGAGTGAGGGCTGAGGGCCAGGAAGGGCAGAGCAGACCCACCTCCCGATGGCCAGAGGGCTGGTGGGACAGCTCCAGGAGGCAGGCCAGGTACTGCTTCACCACCTCCACGTCGATGCACTCTCGAAGGATCAGCCCATAAAGGTGGAAGAGGAAGGTCTGGGCAGGAGGAGGCAAGGGCAGGCGACTCAGCCAGCGCCCACCGCTCCGAGCCAAGTGCCCTCTGTGCGGGTCCACGTGGGGTTGGAGGGGCAAGTGCTGGTCCCGGGCCCACTGCCTACGCACACAGTGCCCAGCCCCAGCATCCACGCAGGCCCCGGGACTCGGCCCTGCCCTGCCCCTCAGGGTCCCCCCCACACACTGAGTGTCTCCAAGCCCCACCTGCTCCTGCACCCAGAGCTGTAGGGACAAACCCCGCTTCCTGTGGGAGAGAGGCCACAGGAGGGAGCTCATGCCTGTCTCATGCAGTCACGCTGGGCCGGGGTCTTGTGGGAGGGTGGGCCCAGGAGGCTCCCGCTGGGGGCCTGACCAGCACCACCCACACTGACCTTGTCGGCCTGCTGGGAGTTCAGGCTCAGGAACTCGAGAAGCTTCTTCACTTCGGGGCTTCCTCCAGCGTCTGGCCGTGGATGCCTTCCCTCCAACTGCTGCAGGCAGAGCTCAGCTCAGGCCCCACCTCCTCCTGCCCACTCACCGGAGCTCCAGAGAGGGCACCCATGGTTGGGTAGAGGACACAACCTGCTCCCCGGGGGGAGGGGAGGATGGGGTGGGGCCCCTCCAGCAGCCAGGGGCTGTATCCCGAGCAAGATTCAGGCCACACTGGCGTTTGCCGAAGATCCCAACTGACCTCAGCAGAGGCTGCACCCCTTAACATGGCCAGCGAGCCCCACCGACACCTGGGGGTGACACAGGCCTGCTTTGGTTTCTCCCCGCCATAGCCCAGCCCTCAAAGAATCCATTACTCAAGCCGGGTGTGGTGGCACATGCTTGTAATCTGAGTACTTGGGAGGCTGAGACAGGAGGATCGTAGGTTCGCGGCCAGCCTCAGCTACTTAGTGAGACCTCTGCAACTTAGTGAGACCCTGTTTCAAAATAAAGAATAAAAAATAGGGCTGGGGGTGGAGCTCAGAGGTAGAATGCCATTACTCAGAGTGGCCCAGAGAAGTGGCCAGCAACCTCCGGAGGCTGGAAAAGAAGGTTGGAGCAGAAATTTGGAGGACAGGGGCCAGGACAGCCTTGCCAACTATAGGACCCCAACGACTTTGGGAGGTGACCTGGGCCTTCCAGCTGGTCTGGCGGGCGGGGGCTTTCCCTGCAGAGGACTGGGTGCTTGGGCATGGAGCAAGAGTCCACACGCAGTTGGAGGATAATCACAGGAGGTCACAGCTGGGGTAGCCCTAGGCATACATTAGCCACCAGCCCCTTCATCAAGAGAACAGGGGGCCGGACCCTGGCCCTCAGGCATCTCTGCACCTCCACCTGCTGGTGAAGAGAAGCATGTGCGTCCTGACGGCCAAGGCCTGTAGAAGCCCAGGGGTGGCTGATGGTGGTGATGGCCACTCCAAGCTGGCCTGTCCTCATCCTGCAGGGAGTCTTTTGGACCCTACCTGGCTGCACTCATGCAAGCAGGTGCAGATGGTCTCCAACACCAGGCTCTGCTCTGAGACCAGCATGCTCCTGATCTTGCTGACCAGGGGTGCCTCCCAGGATGGTTGGTAACTCGAACTCTCTCTCACATCTCCTATGAGCTCAGCATCAGAGAGGTCTGCAGAGGGCCAGAAACAGAGGGGCAGTGCCAGCACCCTGCCCACCAGTCCCCCATGACCCCAGGACCACAGCCCCCATGGTGCTGGGTGCAAAGGAAGGGTTGGGCTTCCCTGGAGATCCCAGGTACACCCTGGCACCTGCCCCCACAAGGTCCCCTACTGGGACCTACAGACAACGCTTTCTTTCAAATGCATTTGGAGAGAACGGGAAGTACAGATGTGGAAGGCAGACTTGCCCTGATGGGCCAGAGACATGCCACAGAAGCAGAGCGGCGGTCTCAGAGTGGGCTCAGTGTACAGCCAGATGGCCTGGGGACAGGTCTTGTCCCAGTCCAGGGCAGGTGACCACGACCCACAAGCAGAATTCAACACTTCAGATCGACGAGGAAAATAGGGAAGGAATGGTGCCAACGTGACCGCTAATCATTTGGTTGACCCCGACCCCAATCTGCTCCTCACACCGACATACATCGCAAGCAACGGTGACATTTAAAGAGCAAATCTAAAGCTGCAATATGTAGAGGAGACTGTGGGTTCTGTTCCCTGTAACCCCAGGGCAGCAGAGGGCTCCCTACATACAAAACAAAGACAGAACCAAAGGGTCCAGGTTGGGGCCCGGACCGTCCACCACAGCAAGTAAAAACTGAAAAAGATATTTGCTGCATCTGTGACAGGGGTCAAAAGTGACGCATGAAACCCTCTTCCACGCCAGTCAGCACAGGCGCTCTAGGTCTTTAAGCACAGCAATGGAACCCCATCGGCCCGTCCGACGGAGAGACGCACGCTCGCCGATGATGAGAGAATGCACACCCGCGCGAGGACATGTGAGGGTTTTTTTTTCATCTGTCAGTGAGACGAAGATGAGAAAGAGTGTGAAGAGAGACATCTTCACACCGTGGCGGGTGAAAAATCATTTAGCAGCAGGTGTCAAACGGAAATAAAAGAGCATGCTCAGAACTCTGCGTGTAATTGGGTCCCTTTCTCTCGCAGAGAATGAGGCCTGCAAACTTCATGTGACAGTGTGAATCTCTACATTGTCTAAGGCTGTTCCAGAGATGCTCAATGCTGCTATACGCAGACAAAGAGAGCACGTGGCTGCAAGCCGGCAGCATGCTGGAGATGGAAGCAGTCCGTGTCCAGGTCAGGCGCACCGTGTGGCCTTGCCTCCTGGCGGTCCTTGCTCATCAGCACACTCAGCACCTGTGGGACTGGGTGCTGCGCTGCCTCACGGCCTCCCCCATCCCGCCCTACCCCGCCCCCGCCTGCCCCTGTGCGTGGCCAAGAGGCTGTGCGCTCGGCTGGAAGTCACTCCTTCATTCACCCACACATTTATTCATTCAGTAACCCCCCGCCCCACGTCAGCACTGGGGCCGCCAGTCAGCGCAGATGTTTGCATTTATAAGGGACTCGGGAGGATCTATGCCACTTCCCCTGTGTCCCCATAGCCCTGAGGACCAGCACAGGGGCAGCTGTGAGGCCCCTGTGCAGCCAGGGCCCTGACTGCTCGGCCCTGACTGCTCGGGGGCTGCGGAGCTCGCCTTCTTGGACGCAGCGATGGCCGTGTCCCCCTTTAGCTGCCCTTCGCTGAGCCGAGGTGCTGAAGGGCCAGTGTGGATGGGCAGGTGGGGGCACCAGGCTGCCAGCAAAGCCCGCCCCTGGCCCGCGGCACCAAGACCTCCCATGCCAGGACGGCGGGTCCTAATGGACCTCATCCCCTGCGCAGGGCAGGTGTGAGCAGATCACAGAGCCCCTGCCATCCCTGGGGCCCCAGGCCCTGCCCGCCAGCTCACCGAGCTCCAGCTCCTGCTCATCCTTGGGCAGCAGGCGGTTGAACCTCCAGACGGGCAGATGGAGGCCATTGCTGGGTGAGGAGTGCGAGGAGCTCGGCATGTCCTGGAGACAGCACCTGGCAGGGACAGGGCGGCCGTGCATCTTACCCCTGCCTGGAGCCAGAGCCAGGCCTCGCGGGGCCCTCAGTCATCCCAAACCCTACTAGGCCCCCTCTGTCACCCTAAACCTTACAAAGACATCCCCAGTCTCCCCAAACCTTGCCAGGTCTCCCCTCAGTCACACCAAACCTTACTAGGGCACTCCCAGTCAACCCAAACATTACTAAGGCACCCCCAGTCAACCCAAACTGTTTCAGGGCCCTGTCAGCCACCCCAAATATTACCAGGACACCCTCAGTCACCCCAAACTTCTCTAGGGCTCCTGTCACACCTAATGTTACCAGGGTCCCTCAGTCACCCTAATCTTACCAGAGACCCTCTTAGTCACCTAACCTTCCTAGGGCACCCTAGTCACCCCAAGCCTTCCCAGGCTGGAGGTCTGCCCCATTTGGCCTGGACAGGGCACAGTCACACAGCCCCTCCTGGTCACAGCACCACAAGCAGGCAGGAAGCACAGCTCCCGAGATACCACAGCCAGCCCGCGGGCAGCACCAACGGCCAGGGGGCCCTGCACCCGGGTGGACAGCCTGGTACCTGGTTCTCAGTGACCTCACAGGGACGTGCGGGGACCTGGGGCCTCTGCCACCCTCTCCCCTGGTGTCCTTTGGGGATTTGCGCAGCACCCTCCTCCCCTCCACCCTGAGTCGCCTGCGCTTAGGCCTCAGGTTACCCTGACCTTGTTGAAGGGCACTTTTTTCTGCAGCAGTGGAACTGGGCCAGAACCTGCATTTGTAGCAGGACTCAGGGAACCACGTGTGGCTCCAAGGACACCTGGAGGCCCACAGTCTCTTGTCCCTCGGCCCCACGCACTGGCCACAGACTCATGCCTGCACTTGGATACCTCCCTTGGGGTCCAGAGCACCTGCCCTGCCTATCAGACAGGCCGGGGCAGGTCCTGCCTTTGACCCTGCACCTTGGGTCGGCAGGCCTGGCTGACATTCCTAGTTAACCCCCAAAGCCATCTACCTGGCCCACCCCACTGCCACCTGTACCTCTGCCCAGCAAGCGCCCCTCACACGTCTCCTAAGGTCCACTCTGGTCCACCCTGTCTTGGAACTGAGTTCTGCAAACATGCTGACCTCAGAGGGGACCTTGGATGCTCCCCACTCCACCCCATCCCATCTCACCCCACCCCTGCCCCTGCCCCTGAGGCCAGCCACAGACCCCCTGCCCCTTCCCCGTGAGGCCACCAGATCTTTTCAGGTCTCCGCAGGCAGGCACCTGGGACTGACCCAGCACCGCCCCTCTATGCACGTGTCCTATTGCCTGGAACACCCCTTTCCCAGCTGCCTGCACGCTTCTGGCTCCCTGGCCTTGTTGACCTGGCCACCCCTCTGGCCTGCCCTCCTGCTCCCCATCCAACTCTCCAGCCAGGTTGCTATACACCCTGTCTCTGGGGTTGTTGCTGTCTGTGGCCTATGGGCTGTGGGCCCCCCAGGCCATTGAAGAGGCTGAGCTTGGCTTGCTAGAGGGGAGACTGACCACAGTGAGCACTGGCCTGAGTGGACGGAGCATGACTCATATATGCTAAAAGGCAGCTCAGAAATGACTTCCAGGCTAACCAAAGAAATGGCTAGATCTGTTATCCATGTGGGAAGATGGCTTAAATGGTTATAAAAGACAGCAACCAGTGCCGAGAGGGGCCGAGTTCCTGAGGACCCAGCAGGAAGGTCAGCAGATGCTGTCGTAATCCCCTCCCCCTCCCTGCCCCGAGGGGCACAGGCTGCTCTGTAGGAAACCCCACTCCCAGGGAATTTAATCCACCAAAAAAATTAGAAGTGCCTAAAAATTCGCTGCTCTAGGATTCTTCCCAGGATTGGAATGGCCACACAGGCTCAAACTGAGAGCAGGAGTGAGCAGTGCTTTAGAACCCTATTCCTGAAGACTACCGTGGCGTGGCGGTTGCTCAGATCTGAAGGGAATGAAAAGTCATGGGATCTAATTTAAAATTCACCCTTATCTCTGGCCCTGAGATTCCAGGCGATATTTTTTTTTTCTGAATCCTTTTTGAAATTTCCCAATGTGCCTGCAATGAGTGTGGCTTTCTCTTATCAGATTAAAAAAAAAGCTTACTTAAAACCCAAAAGGATGTGAGGTTTTTAAAGAGGTAAATAAAAAAAGACAAGTCGCCAATACTACCTTTGGTTCTAGGGAGGCGCAGCGGCCCTGAGGGGACCTGGATGGCAGGAGCTGGCGCTGGGCTCTGCCCAGTCCTGAGGTCTCAGGTCTGGTGGCTGTGGGCAGCCTGAGAAAGGCGGGGAGGGCTCAGGCCTTCCGGTGGATGTCAGTGGGGGCTGGTGGTCGCTTGCCCTCGGCGTGTGGCACACTTGCTGAGGACTTTGGTCTCTGGCTGTGTGGAGATCCCAGGAAAATTTAAAGAAGGTGGGCCTGACCTTGGCAGAAGGGCTGACTGGGGGAACAGGGTGTTAAGAAGCCATCCCCAGAGGATGCTACTACCCCGGGGTCTCACTCAGCACCTGCTCCCAGCACCTGGGAAGCTTGGCAGGGGAGGCTGCCCAGCCTGACCAGGGGTGACTGCCTGTCCACCCCATAGACTGCTGAGGGTTCTCTGTCACCTCAATCTTCAAGAGGGCCCTGGCTGAAGAGAGACCCCAGGAGAATGTGAAATGGGGGAGGCAGGGCAGAACCTGACACCATTATCAAAATCTCCTGCAACAGGGCTGGGGACGGAACGAGGAAGCAGTGGACAGGGGTGGGAATGTGTCCCCGAGGCTGCTTTGCCACCAGCTGCCCTTGAGGAAGCATTTGGAAGGGATTCCTGAGCTCCCACTGTGGGGTTTGGTTCTTGAGGACAGGGAGCAGCCCTTTGGGCACCATGAAGGGACCTAAAACTGGACCAGTCCCCAGAATCAGCCACCCAGGCCTCCTGGGGCCACCATACTGTCATCAGACAGGAGCTAGGGGTAGATACCTCCCCACAGAGAGACCCCTCTTCTAGCCAGCGAGTTGCTGTCCCCAGCGCTCAGTGGGGACTTGAGGCACCAGTCCCAACAGTCACTGCCCGGGTTCCATAGGGAAATTCAGCTCCGAGAATTCCACACTCAACCGACGCTGTGGGCAGTTGAAGTTCCCGCGTACATGGCCAGCCAGGAGGCCGACAGCCCTGGCCACAGCGAGGCACCAGGCCTGCTTGAAAGTCAGTCTCTGCACCATCCAAGGAATGGCTACCATCCAGAGTTCAGTGGAGGGGCCATCCTTCTGAGGCCCTCGCCCATCCTGACGGCCACCAGGAGGTGGGAGGGCTTGTCCCTTGAGGCGCCTGGAGCTCCGCCGCTGTGTACCGCCCAAGTTCATTCCGCGGGTTGGGGCTGGCTGGGTCACTTGACATGTGTCCTGCCGCGTGTCCTGCCTCGCGCCCCAGACCCTCCCACAGCTCTGCTCTGCGCAAGTCAGGTTCCACGATCGCCTGACCTCCGGAGGCTCTCAGGACAAGGCCGCGTCCCTCCGGCCCACCCTAACTGCCGCAGGGCAATGTGGGTGATTCGAGCTTGGATTCACATGGCCTATGGAGCGGCAGTTGGAGGAGGTGTGGCCACTCCAACTGCCACCCCCAGATCTGAAAGATCACCAGTGCACCCCCACCGAGACACTTGGGTGACAGCCTGGGAGGGCTGAGGGCAGTGAGAGACCGCCCAGGAGGACGAGGCCCTCAGGCCCCAGCCACTACTGCCATGGGGGCCTCGGGAAGACCCCCAGCCCGACAGGACGTGGCCCCCTCCCGGGTAGGGCACAGGCCCCAGGCCCGGCCCACACTGGGTTTCCGCTCACTTATCTTCAGGAGTTTTCTCCCAGGGGAGCCACTCCCCTACTCCACTTGGATCGGTCTCCCAGGAGGGAAGGGCAGGTCAGACCTGGCTTCAGGGTCTCTCCAGGGAATTCTGATGGACCATATGGCTCTCCTGTCTTGAGGCAGAGAAAAGCCAGGAGCTGTGATCAGTTCAGGCAAAGAGGGGTGGCGGAGTACCCCAGAGAGCTGGGCCAGACCCTCCCGCAGAGGCTGGGACAGGCTGGCTGGTGGACAAAGGAACAGAGAAGCGCAGGAGCCACTGCCATTGTGAGCCAGGCTGTCCCAGAGAGGTGGACCCGCCAGGCTCCGAAGAGAACTGGGGGGGCTGCGGCCAGGAGCCAGTCTTGGGCTGTCAGAAAGTTTCAGAATGAAGCTGGCTTCACTGCCTCGGGCCATCTCGAGGAGCTTAGTGTCTGAGCACCTGCCCTCCCATGGTCCGCCTCTTGGAGGGATTCGAATCAGAACCGAACACCACGAATAGCTGCCACATCGACTGAACATTATTTGCGGCAAACGAGACCGCAGGGAATCACTTCCCAAACGGAGGCGGCCCAAAGCCTGGGCAAGCTGCAGGTTGACAGAGCAGGGAGGAGTACTGGGGAGGAAGAGGCATCCCACGCGGGGCCTAGTAACACGCTCCTTCACACCTCCGTGGTGTGGAAAAGAAGATTTGGGAGTCATAATGGAGTACAGGTCGCCTCTGGGTCTGTGGCACAGGCTTAGGGCAGCTGCGGAACATGACTTCTGAAAAGCGACTTGAAGAAGATGGGTTAGAAAGGCACCAGTGTTGGGCCGCTGGCTGCAGAAGGGAGAGGCCGTCCGCATCCTGTTTGCCAGGCCTGCCCTCTGCTGCCGTCCTGGGGAGGTGGGAATGGAATCTACACTCACCCACCTGCAAGGGGCTCCTCAGAAGGCCCTGCGGGGCTGTGGTGTCCTGTCCCCAGAACTGTGTTCTTCATCCCTCAGAGTGCGCCATCAAGCCTAGAATGGGTTGGGAAAGATTTCTATAGAAATCTAGCAGCCCCCAGAGAGAGGAGTGCAGGTGCGTGGTCGCCCTCATCCTGCTGCGCTCCTTGGCTGAGGGTGGGGCCCTTAATAGTAAGAGTCCTAGTGGAGTCTTGGGCTGGGCAGACCCTGGGGGTCTTGGCCCCCCCCCCCCGCTGCTTCCCAGAAAGAGTGCACTCCCCAGGGCCACACCCTTTGCTGGTGTCTGGCTAACGAGTTTGACCTGGTTACTCATCTGAAGAGCGCACCTGGGACCCAGGAACCAGGGAACAGGGTGCCTGACAGACCCCATACCCACAGGGAGAAACTGGCAGAGAGCGCCTCCCTGGCCCCCAAGTCCACCTGCGCCCCGCGGCTCCCCTACACGCTGCCTCATTCATTCATTCATTCATTCATTCCACATACGGTAATTGAGCGCCCAGAACCGTCTGTCCCCAGCCTACATAGCCCGGGGAGACACAGAAATGGGCCCAAGCGTCAGAAGGGAAGTTTCCGCTGGTGCTACCAGGGTAAACCCCAAGAATCCCTCCCGCGGGGCTGGCTCTTCAATGACTAGAAAGTCACCCGTGTTGGAGGTCACACAGCTGAGTCAGACAGTATTAACTCCCCTCCCCCAGGCTTGGCTGTAGATCTGCCTCTGAGGGGTGGGTTGTGATGACGGTGGCCAAGGTTCCTCTTCAGGGACCTGGTGGCCACCTCTGCTGAAGAGCACCGACCCTTCGCTTGGGCCTACAGATGTCTGATTGGTGACTGGAATGGGTGGCGAGGCTCTGCGTCTCCACCTTCATGGCCCGTCTGTCTCTTTTGCTGCCTTAACCCTTGGGCCAGATGCTACTCAGCTCTGCGTGTGGACCTGCTGATCGAGAAATGCTTTGTCCAAAACTGTACTACAGGGTTGACGTGACCTAGACCTGCCCTAGTGTCTGTCTCTCCACACTTTGAAACTAGACACCGACTAGCTACCGGGACAGGAAGCACCAAAGTGCAAGAGACGTGAAAATCGGTGTCCCCTCCCCGTCCTGGGGGACCTCCACCTATTCCCCCCCCCGAAAAGACATGCCGCTCCCTCCCTTTTATTCTCCCATCATTCCTACCCTGAATCTGCCACCCCTCGGGCCCGGAGTTGACAGGCTGATTTGTGATCAGAGCACCCCCTCTTTATTCTTTGGCCACTTTCTTTGTCCCCAAGACTTGTCTCTCAGACAGCGTTTCGCTCTGGGATGCGCCTCGGAAGCCGGGTTCAGTTACACTGGGGGGAACAGGGCAGGCCTCACTGAGGAGGGGCATCGGACCTGGGGCCCGACACACAGGAGGTTGCCAAGTGGCTGGGAAGGAAAAGTCCCAGCAGAGAGGGAAGCGCGCACGAGGCTCTGTGGGTGGGAAGGACCCAGCACGTTGGAGCTGAGGGGTGGCGGGTGGGTGTGCACCCTCTGGGGAGGCCCGCGCGGACTCCAGGGCTGGTGTCCACTGGCGGAGCCCTTTTAGAATGCAGGGCATCTGTGGCAAAGGCGCTCCCTGTGGTTTCAAGGCTATGAGGTAGAGGAGGTCCTGTGGGTCCTTTCAAGAGAAGGACTGTTGAGGGAGGCGGCGGCCACCCACTTCCTTCCACTAGTCTCGCCTGTCACTCAGCCATCTGGTGGGCGTCCGGGTGGCCCAGGCAGGGGAAGGTCCAGGTGGCCCCGTCAAACTCCAGGACTTCTTTCTTGTTGCCCTGGAGGTGGCCAGGGTTCAACAGCCTGTGGGCAGCAGCTTCCTGAGACCGGGGTGGGGGGAGGGGGACAGCCAGGGAACTGTCACAGGCCCTACCCCCCGGCCAGAGGCTCAGACTTGAACCCCACTCCTCTGCTATGTGCTGTGTGGCCGCATCACCAAATCTGCGGGTTCTTTCCCCACTCGATGCCCTTCACGAGTGGCCAGACAGTCCTGGGAGCAGGCCGGGAGTTGCATTCACTGGCCAACGAGTGGAGAAAGGGAGTGCTCGCTCGCTCCAAAGGCACTTTCTCCCCGGGAGACCTGGCGTCTGGGTGTGTAGGGCCGGTGATGAGGGGTGGTGTCCACGCTGGCACAGGAGATTTTCATGAAAGAAGGGAGGTGTGTTTTTATCATTCTAGTGAGATTATAATGAGCCCAGGGTGTTTGGCGTCAGCATGGTGCTTGTCCGGAGGTCCTCGTGCAGGTGACAACTTTGCGGTCAGCAGCTACGGGCACCCCACCTCAGCTCCCATGGTGGCAGCACCTGTAAGTGAGCAGGGCTGATAGCGACAACAGGCTGTCGGTGATGAGAGGGTTGAGCCTGGGGACGGCCTTGGCAGATGACTGAGCTGCTCTGTGCCCAGTTTCCCTGTGCAGAACAGCACCTGCTGCATATGGTCGTGGTAAAGGTTAACTCAGCATTTATCTGTAAAGTGTTCAGAGACTGTCACAGAAAAGCAGTGTGTCACGGTGCTGTAGGAGGAGCCCTCAGGTCAGGAGGGTGAGAGCCCAGGGACCCAGTGACAGGGAGGGCCACAGGTGGTGGTAAGAGAATGTTCATGGCTCCCATAAGGCAGGAGGGAGGGGGGAGTGATGGCCCCTGAGACCCCTTCCAGCCCAGGGCACTGCCCCTAAGGGGCAGAAAGGGGGCGAGGGCCAGGGTGGTCGGCCCCAGGGGCTGGAGGCTGGGGAGAGAGGGAGGAGGGCTTGGACCCCAGCTCTGTAGAAACCTCCGAAAAATATAATAATAAAAATATGAGAAAGTTAAGTTACGGCCCCAGATAGGGTTAACTTATCGGTTGGTTGTAAATTTGGTTGTAAACCCTGACCTGGCCCTCACCCGGGTCTGCTGTGCCTATCAGTGGCCATTAGCATTCCTAAAGTAATTGCTTTGCTGCATCCCCGTATCTTGCTTGCTTATCCTGAAGAAGACTCCTACGACTGCTTACACGGAGCCATCTGTACCTGTTTTCTTTTCCTTATAAAAACCCCTGCTCCCTGGAGAAGGGCACAGAGAAACTCAGAGGTCTGATTTGAGACCTGGGTCTCCGTCCCGGCCGGTTATTAAAGGCTTCTAATTTGCTTTTAAACCTCTCTTGTCTCTCTGGTTTTTGTGACAACTTGGTTATGGCGCCTTAGTCTTCAACAGCTCTGCCCCTGAGCTGTGGGCCAGCAACCCTCCCTCTCTGGGCAGGCTCCTCCCGCACCAGGGCAGGTGCTGCCACCGGGGGAGGTGGTGTGGGCTGCAGGAACCAAGCAAGAGGCACCATGCACCCAGTCTGTCCTGGAGCTCAGGACCCTCCCTGCCCCCGGCCTCTCACTCTCTGTGCAGAGGTGACCCCCGGGCTCCGCAAGAGCTCAGCCGATGTCTGTGCAAGGATGATGTGTATGGAAAGGGCCTACTGGGCCTGGCCCAGAGGTTTTCAGAACAAAGAAATGAATGAGGGACTCCTCCTCAAGTCCTTCTGCCGCGACTCGGGGGACAACCACCCCACTTGCTTTTTTTTTTTTTTTTTTTGCCCAGGAGCTGCGGGCTTTCACCAGTTTACTAGTCTCTCACACCCACAAGATTGTAAGGACCTTGGAATAAACCTGTTTTTGTATTACTACTCTGCCACTTTGTGATGCTCAGTGTTTGTTGACTGAGTGAGTGAGCAGACGATGGAAGGAGCTGGGTTGCGTATCCAGGCAGTGGCTAGGCAGCATACCTGTGGAGCTCGGGCCTTCCCAGCCTTCCCCTGAGTGGAGCTGGGGTGTACCTGGGTGGCTGCTGGAGTCCCAGAGAGGACGCGACCCATCTGCACACAGGAGGCATTCGAAAGGAAAGTGAGGCAGGCCCGGAGACACAAGGGTGGCCCAGGTTCACCCTGCAGAGGGGCCCAGAGGTAGGTCTGTTAAAGCACAGCACTGCCAGGCAGGAAATATCTGCACAGCCCTCCAGTCAGGGGCCCGAAAGGCTGTGCCACCCCACCCCTCCCCAGCCTCCCCCAGGGCATGCCTCAGGGCGGTGGCCCCGAGGGGCTGCAGTGCAGAGGAGCACAGTGGGTTCCTGGGGATCCTAGTACTGGATAGGACTGGACCCAGCATTGCATGAATTTCTGGGTTTCCTGCTCTACTCCATTTGTGTGTCTGTCCCTCCACGAAGATGGACGGCCTCGGTCGCCATTGTATTTAATGAGCTTGAAGCTGGCTGCACACTACATTGTTCCTGCTTCACTCTCCCCATCATCTTAGCAATTCCAGCTCCGCTGTCTTCCTGTGCAGGTTCTGGGGCGTTGTACCTCTCTTCTGTGCTGCCGCTGTCAGGTTAGGGTTTCAGGGTGGCACCGTGTCGCAAATGAGGTGGGGCCTGGTCCCCCCTCCTGTGCCTTCTGCAGCAGCCTGCAGAGCTGCGTTATTCCTCCCTGACACTCGGGGGGCGGGGGGAGAGCTCCAGAGAGGCCCCTGAAGCCTGGAGATCCCTTTCGTGTGAGTTTTAAATTACAAGCTAGTGTTCATCTCCTACAGGCGCCCTCATTCATTAGCAGGTTAGTAAAAGCCTCAACATGCTTCTACTTTCTATTTGGATGAATCATGATTTTACTTTTTACAAATTTTCTTCCTCCAACATCTCTTCCCTGGCCAGTGAGACAGAGGCAGGCTGATTTCTCGAGTTCCCGGAAGGGCAGTGAGGAGGGAGCCCGAGTGCAGGGCTGGACCCTGGCAGAGGCCCTGCAGCGCCCTGGGCTAAGGTGGGCAGGGAGTTGGGTCCCCACAGACCTGGCTCCAGAAGTGGCCACCCCTGCCTGGTCAACCAGGCTCCTGGGCTGGGACTGCGCCCTCGCCTGCTCTCTTCTGTGTTGGGCACACTCTGCCAGGTGGATGCACCAGCTCCTGCTCACAGGCATCGAAGCCCTGGGCAGCAGGTGCTCTGCACGGTCCTTGGTGGTGGGGCTCATCCTAAGATACCAGTTGTCCCTGTCCAAGGGGTGTGGAGGCCTAGAAAAGTCCAGTCGTCCATCCAAGGTCACCAGATGTCGAGTGTTGGACAAGGGCAGGAGCCCCACCCCCATCCCCCAGGGTTCCTGATCCTGGGGCTTCGCAAGTGGGAGCAGGCTCGGGCCCCTCCCCTGCTGCGAGCACCTGCCCCACCTCATGGTGAGAGGCTGCTGCATACCAGGTGCCAGGCAGGGCCGTGCCCTCCTCCCTGGCCTGGGCCCTAGGGAGCTTGGCCCACCAGACGAGCTGCTCGTTCCCCATGGGAAGACAGGGTTGAGGCACTACACAGGGCTCTGATGGGAGAGGTGTCCCCTCTGCTTCTGTTGAGTCCCTTCCTGGGCAGGAATATAAGAAGATAATGGAAACTAAAAGGAGCCGATCCAGTGCTGTCCCCAGGAGGTGCTTCGCTTCCTACTCTTTTGGTCTTTCCTCCCCAGAGTCGGCCCCTGCTCTGCGGTGGCCCAGGAGACTCCTGCAGAGGCCTTGGTGGGGCAGAGGCCCTGCCGTCTTTGGTCCTTGTCCCTCTCACTGTCTGCAGGGTCTGGCCCAGGCCATGGGTGCCGTGAGGGGCAGGGGCAGTGCTGGCCCTGAGCCTGCTTATCTAGTGCAGAGGAGATAGATGTGCTCACAGCACAGTTGGGCCCAAAGAGCAGAGGGCAAGCTCCAAATGAAGGTGGGGCACTGCCAGGGAGGGGCGGCCAGCTCTGGCCACAACTGCTCAGGGCCTCTGAAATCACCTCAGCCATTCTGGCTGGCTCGGGACCTCAGGTCTCAGAGGCCACACAGGGGGCCGTGGGGTCCAGATGCTGGGCCTACCTGGACCAGGGGTGAGGGGGGCTGCGGATGGGGTGCCCGGGCCACGCAGCACATAGGGATGCTCAGCAACCTCGGCCCCTACCCCCACCAAAGGTTACTGGGAGCAGGCCAGCCTCATGGCAGCCTATCAGTCCCCTGTGGACTTCAAGGCCAAGGACGTGGGTGGCTTCCGGCAGCACCGTGCAGCAGAAATGTAAAGTGAGCTGGTGTGACTCAGCATGTTCTACTAGCCACAGCAGAAAATAAGGAGAAAGAGGTGAAATTAATTTTTGTTATGGTTTGAATCTGAAATGTCCCCAAGGGCGCGCGGGCTGATGGAGGCTCTGTTCCCAAGGGTGTTCAGAGGTGGCTCCTGGGGAAGTTGACTGGCCCGTGAAGACTCTGACCACATCGATGAATTACTCCATCGATGGATTCATAAGTTACTATGCTACTGGGAGGGGGTGGACTCTTGGGAGGCGGCCCTGTTGGAGGGTGAGGTCAATGGGGACGTGCCCTTGAAGGGTGTGTTTTGCCCCAGCCCCTTCCTCTCATCCTCTCTCTTCCCCCCACCACCATGCTGAGCACTCTGGTCCCCAAGTGAGCCTGCCATGATGCTCCGCCTCCCCCCAGCCCTGAAACCAAGGGAGCCCGCTGGCCGAGGACTGGGACCTCTGACACCACCAGCAGGATACAGCCTCCTCCTTGAGGTTGACTTTCCCAGGTATTTTGCCACAGAGATGGAAATCTGACTAACACAGTTTTAATCATACATTTTATTTAACAAATTTAATCAGACATTTTATTTAACCCCAAAATATTTCCCCATGCAGGAAGCCTTTCAGGGAGGGGCAGGTGCAGTCAGGACGGCCCCTGTGGCCCGAGAGAGCTGGGGAGGAGGGCATGGTGGACATTCACCCTGACCTGCGCACCTGGCCTGCTGGTGCCCACACGGGCATAGGACCCTGTGTGGAGTAAGACCCCCCCACCTGCCGGCTCCTCAGAGGCCCCTCTGCAGACCAGCCCACTGCCCCTCAGGTTTGTCCCACTGCGCTGGCCAGGAGGGGAGGACAGGAGGAGGAGGGAGGAGCACAGCAGCCCTGAAGGCCAGCCCAGCTCCCCTCCCGCCCACGCAGCTCATTGGGACTCCAGGCACGGAGCTCCCGTGGGCGGCTGTCAGCCGAGTCCGCAGCTCCATGCTGAGGCTCCGAGCTGCCCCCACTGTCCCCTCCTCCCCAGCTTACCTGCAGGTGGCACAGATTGTGGGGTGGGGAGCCAGGAGGGCTTTGGTGACTTAACAACAGCCCAGGCTCTGCCGCCACAGAGATGGGGAAACTGAGGCAGGAGGTGGGAAGCTGCAGGCATAGCTCACATTGAGGGTCTGCAGGAGTCAGGTTAGCCTTACTACCCTGCATGTGGCCATGACTGTGGCCTACAGCTCCGTGGCCTGCTGGGGAGGCCGAGTCCCCAGGGCAGAGTGTATGGGCTTGAGGGCAGGGGCCGGGATTGGCCAGGAGCGCAACTCCCTCCCACGGGCCCAGGGCAGGGCAAAGGCCCACGGAGGGCAGGGAAGTGAGGCCGCCCGCCATTCAGACGGTGTCCCCAGAGAGTGCCAGCATGAGAGGGGCCCTCGATGGTGACAGTGTGATGGCTGTGAGGAAGGGAGGGTGACTGTGACAGGTGGTGCCCTGGGAGAACTCACGACAAGAGGGAACTTCCTAATAATCCCTTCCCCTGACCCCCATCACAAAACCCCAGGGACCTTTCTCAAGCCCCCAGACCCTGCGGCCCACGTGTGGCATGCACATGCACGCACATATGCCCCCGCCTGTGCCTAAAATCCATCTATCAGGGATGCCGAGGGTACCCCAGCCTGGTTCCCATAGCAACGCCTGGATGGTGGAGGAGGGTAGAAGGTGGAAATGCAGAGAGACAGCTAATAAAGAACAACAGCTTCAAATTGAGCAGCAGCGGGAGGAATAAGGACACAGACCGCCCGTCAGATGGAGCCTCCACACTGAGCACCATGCACGCACAGGCCCAGGCCGGCTCGGCCACTCACCCAGGGCCCGCGGCATCAGACCCACTCCCCAGCTATCCCCAGCCGCTCTAAAGGGCAGGCAGCCTTGCTCCCCAGTGAGGGAGGACCAGCCACAGGGGCGCTCAGGGGCGCGTCCAGCGGTGCCTTCTCCAGCCCCAGACTGGCTACACAGAGCAGGGGAAAGGCGGCGGCCCAGGTGGGCTGCAGGTCTGCTCAGCAGGGACAGAGGACGAGCCCAGCCAGGGCTCCCCCGAGGCTGTGACAAAGGACTGAACACTCAGTGCCCAAGAGCAGACATTCATCCTCTCCGGGTTCCAAGGGTCAGGGCGCGTGGGTTCTGCAGGGGGTCCTTCGGGGCCCTGTAGAGAGCCCTCTGGGCAGCTTGCCCACTCCTTCCTCCATTGCAGAAGCCAGCTGGCCACTCTCGCTTGCTCTGTCCCCTCCTTGCCCCTTCCCGGCCTTGTGATTGCACTGGGCCAGACAGTCAGAGCGGCCCTCATCTCGAGGCCAGCGACGGATGCCTCGGATCTCCCATTCCCATCCCACCTCCAGCCCCATTGGCTGTGGGATGTCAGGGCCTACTGGGGTGTCCTCCTGGCTTTGTAGAGTGGGGCCAGTGACTCCTTAAGTGGACAGAGACAAGGGCATGTGACTGGAAGGGGCTCTAGCCCCCCACTCCCGTTCTGGGGGCCGGGGCCTCGTCCCCAATAGCCCTGAGTGTGGAGAGACAGACTGACATTTTCCAGCAGGACTGTGCCAGGTGCCAGGGCAGAACAGAGACAAGATAATTACGGGGATCGCAGAGGCTAAAAATAGCCTCCTTCGCAGCCCAGCATCCTGCCGGGGAAGACGCCAGACAAGCTGGCAGCCGGTGCCTGGGCCCTGGGCTTCCCCCCACCGAGCACAGGGGCGAGTCCTCTTCTGGGGTCACGCTGACCAGGGAGGGGTCGCAGGGCTGACATGGGGCTCTCTGACCTCAGACACACCAGGCAAGCACCAATTCAGAGAGGGAGAGTCTGGGGTGCCCACGGCAAAGCAGTGGCGCTGGGCGGCAGGAGGGGTCCAGGGAGGAGCAGGAGTTCAGCAGACAGTGGCATTCCTTGCAGAAGAGGTGGCTCAGAGGCCCTGTGGGACACCTAGAGAGTCAGGGAGGTGGGCAAGGGCAATGTCGGTTACAGCATGAGTCCCCTGCCTGGAGACCACCCTGGCAAGGAATCACCTGCCCCCTTTTGGATACCCTCAGGTGAGGGCCACCCCTTCCTCAGGTGTCCCCCAAAGACTGCTGTCTTTGGGGGACAGCTTCCCAACAAGACTCACCTCCCCTGGAGCTCCCAATACCAGGGTCTTAACAGCCCTGGGCCAAGGCTCTGTGTGCTGGGGACAGGGCTGGGACACAGCATGGACATAGGAGGGAATCGGGACCAGCTGCCATGGTGGACACCACCTGCCAGCCCTCTGCAGGTGTGCCCAGGAGGGAACCCCCTGGACAGAGGGGAGCTGCTGGAAGCAGCAGGTGAGCACAGGCCTGGGTGGGGACCAATCAGACCTCCCAAGGAGCTCCACTTTGAAGGGATTTCAGAAGGACAGAGTGTTTGGCAAGGATGGGGAGGAGCCAGAGGGAGGCAGAGAGACAGAGAGAAGGGAAGAGACTAGGGAGGGGGTGACACAGACAAGAAAGAGAAATGGAGGGAAAGAGACAGGGGAGGAGGAGAGATGGGGAGGGAGAGACAGAGGAGGGAGAGAGAGGGGAAGGAGACAGGAGGAGGGAGAGACTGAGGGAGGGAGAGAGAGGGGGAGGAGACAGGAAGAGGGAGAGACAGAGGAAGGGGGAAAGACAGAGGGAGGGAAGAGACAGATGAGGGGGAGAGGGCACGGTGGAAATCTGCAGTCCCGGATGGTGAAGGAGGACAGTGGGGAATGGCTGTCCCAGCCTCCACCCAGGAGAAGGAGGTCCTGGCCTCCTTGCTCAGGGCCCTAGGAAACCAGCCTAGACTGGTCCAGGCAGGGGAGGTGGCCCAGAGGCCTGCCTGAGCCAAGGCTGGTCAGTCAGTGATTCTTTTTATTTTTTATTTTTTTATTATGTGTTTATTTATTTATTTATTTATTTATTTTGCAGTACCAGGGATTGAACCCAGGGGCGTTCACCCCGGCCCTATTTTTTATTCTTTATTTTGAAACAGGGTCTCACGAAGCTGTGGAGGGCCTCACTAAGTAGCTGAGGCTGGCCACGAACCCGGATCCTCCGGTCTCTGCCTCCCAAATACTGGGATTACAAGCGTGCGCCACCACGCCCGGCCATTATTATTTTTAAGATCTTTTTGTGCCAGGAGGGGGGTGTTGTCTCCAAGAACCAAACAAACGAGAACCAGAGGCCTGGACGGGCCTGGAGTGTGCCGGGGAGGCTGGGAGTGCGTGCAGGTGAGGGTGACAACACAGAAGAAAGGCCACAGTGCTGTAGGGAAAGGGGCAGAATCGGTCCTCTGCCGCAGGTCAATTCACAGTCCCCGTAGTCAGGGACAATGGTGAGTGGACTGGGTGCTGCGGGGCCGGCCGTCAGTGGGCAGAGCCCGGAGCTGCTGAGAGGGCAATAGCAGCATTCGACGGCCAGCTGGGTCACCTGGGATGAATGCCTGCCCTGGGCACAGGTGATGGGGAGGGTGTGCCGAGGGCCCCTGGGGACAGGAGGACTGGCAGGGGCCAGGGCGGGGCTGAGGGCACTGCTTTAGACAGCCAGGACTGAAGCAACAAGGATGTGGGTGTTGCTCGTGGCAGATGGGGGGTGCAGAGAGGAGAGCAGAGCTGGCCCTGGGGGGTCAGGGGGGTGGTGACAGCAAACCCCCATGCATGACGATGGGGGGGCTCTGCGACTTGGCTCCTGCCCCACCCTCAGGCCAGGCTGCTCCCACTAAGGTCCCAGGAAGTGACCAGGGTTCCCTGTGGCCATCCAGGTAGGGGTCAGTGTGGAGGGGCAGAGGGGCTGTGGGTTGGGGCTGTACGGGGCAGGGAGAGCCTGCAGGGAGGGCTGAGGAAGGACGACATCTGCAGGAGGCCATTTGGTCCACGAGGTGACCACTGCCTCTCTTGGGCCTCAGTTTTCCCCTCCAGAAAAGTGGTGGCTGCTGTCCCTGTGGCTCAGCTCCCCAGAGCCAAGGGGGTGCCCGGTCTCCTTCCTGCAGGAAGCAGGCTAATGTATGCCACCCGCCTGCAAAAGTAGGGCACCACGATGAGCGTGGGAAGCCCCTCAGCTGGAGCTGTGGACAGACCGGAAGAGAGGGGCGGCGCCAAGGGAGCCGCCTACACTCCTCCTATGGGAATACCGACTCCCTGGTGGCCAGTGGGGGTCACCAGACAGCCAGTGTCAGGACTCAGGTCAGGAGCAAGGTCCTATGTGGTCGCAGGGAGGGCTCCATGGGTGACTGGGGTCAGAGGGACCAGGAGGCCTGCCGTTAGGGGTGGAGCCTGCCTTGCCCATCTGCTCGGTTCGTTGACCTCGGCAGAGCCAGGTGGACTCAGTGTCCACCTCCTCCGCCCATGCAGAGGGTGGCAGGTGGGACATGGAGTCAGGTGATGCGGATGTGTGAAGGTCAGTGAGGTCCCCAATGAGGTCACCCAGCAGCTCCAGGACCTTGGGAGCAGGAACCGGGTACTGGTGTCTCCATGCGTGAGCAGGACCCCAACCGCCCCAGCCTGCTTCCCATGCCTGGTACTTGGTGCCTTGGAAGGAAGCCCATGGAGGGGGAGCCCCATGGCAGGGGAAGCCCCAGCAGGCTCACACATGCGTTTTGTCATCTGTCCCCTCCCTTGGGGGAGGTGTGTGGGCAGAAGCAGGAGGAAGGTGCTTCCTGGGGTGGGGGACACCAGGTGTGTCATGCCAGGCGCTGCTGATCTGGGAGAGGGGCAGCTGTTCCCCAGTCTCCAGGGACCACAGGAGCCCTGCAGTGCCAGGTGCCACTCTTACCTGTGCTAGGCCCCCAGCCAGGACCCCGCCGCCTCACCCTCTGGCCCACCTTGTCTTAGGTGGGCCAGTGAGGGCAGACGGCTCCTTGAGGCAGAGGCCTCCATGTGGGCCTGGAGGGGCTAAGCCAGAGGGAAGCAGAGGGCTTTGCCCCCTGGGAGGCAGGTGGCATAGAGGGCACCCAGAGTCACTCCCTGAGGCCAGGTGGACCCTCTGAGTCCCATTGATGAGCTACTAGCTGCAAGCCGGCCTCAAGGCACCAGCATCCACCCCTTCCCCCAGCAGTGGTAGGGGAAGCAGGTCAGCAATCAACCGGCCCTCTCGGATGGACCAAGAACACTGGTGGGCACGCAGGCTGTTCTGGGGTTCCACCTACAGGCCCGGCCAGGGCACCGTGGTCTCTTCAGGTGCCCCACCTGCTTTTGTGACCCTTTTGCCCCCATCCTGGGTCAGGGAAGCCGGGCCCGAGTCATCCAGGTCATGCTGGGAACTTGGCCCTGGTCCCTGGGTGCAGGAGAGGCAGAGACACCGATGAACAGCTTGCGTGGTGTGCTCCTTCTCTTTGCAGGCCCCGGGAAGGAGGTGTGCAGATGGCCCTGCAGTCGTCCTAGTGACTGGTGATGGAGCCCCTCCTGCCACAGGGGACAGCGGAGTTCCATCCAGCCCCAGCGCTGGTGTGGCAATGTGGGAAGGGGAGCAGCAGAGGGCCAGGCTGAGGTCTCTGAGCGTCCCTGTGTCCCTGTGCCTGCGGCAGAAGGGCAGGCCTCTGGGAGGGGCTCTGCCTGGAAGGGTGCACCAGGTGTTGTGTGGCAGTGTTGGTCACCAGACCAATGGCAGGTGTTGGTCACCAGACATCCTGACATGGGATACCCATTCCTTTGCAGATCCTGCCTCCTGTCACCTCCCCTCCTCCGTCACCCTCAATGTCCTGGGGTCTTTGGGGTCTTGCTGAGCCCAGGGAGGACTCAGCTTGTGGTTTCCGAATGCACAGTCCCCTCACCATGCTGACCTCTGTCCCCAGGGCGTTCCTGAGGAAGGGACTCACACCACTTCATGACAGAGAGGGTCTGGGCAGAGCAGGGGGTGGAGGGAGAAGGAAGAGGCTGCCTTTGGCCTTGGATGAGGCCCCTCGGCTGGCCGGGAGCCCTCTCCCCTCCTTCCTGTGGCGAGGGCCCACCCCCTCTCCCACCTGTGGCCACTTGGCTCTCCTTCCCTCTCTCCCTCCTCCCGCCAGGTCCTCCACCCTCATGCCTGTGGTCCCCTCTGCCTGCACAGCCACCCCTCCACTGAGGGGGGCACACCAAGACCCAGTGTGCCCTTGACAGAGGTGACTGGGACTGGGCCAGGACACTGGGGCGGATCCCAGAGTGTGGTCTGCAGGGTGACAGGCATGTCCTGGACCCGTGGGCTCCTTGCTCCGTGGACACAGTTGCAGCAGGACTGGGCCACACTGGGTCCTGCGTGGGGTGGGGGGTGCAGGCAGGGCCCAGGTGGCCAGGGCTGGAGGGTCCACGGCAGGGATTTGGGAGGTCCGAGTGGGGCTGGGCCCCTCTGCCCTGGGCCACACCGCTGCGCGAAGCTCCCCATTTTCTTGGGAACAGAGGCACAGAGCCGTACCCCAGGCACTTGTGTTTGGACGGCCTGTCTGCTCCAGGGGTAACTTATTAAAAGGAAAAGCTCCCCACAGCTTCCGGCTTTTCATGTGAGCAGCGTGTGTGCAGGAGAGTGTGTGGCCCTCAGCATGGTGGCGCCCGCCTCCTGTCCCTGTCACTCTGCTCGCCCCATTCTAGTCAGCAGTTTCCTTATTTAAAAGAAACAAAGGGGAGCACAGGGCAGAGGCAGCCCTTTCATCACGGAGCACCGGCTCAGGGCTGCCGCTGTCCCTGCTGTCCCTGCACAGAGGGTGACGACATTTCCTGGCGGCAGGTGGCTCTCTCGGTTCCATCTGTGTCTTGCTCCCAGGCCTCCTCTCTGTGTCCCTCAGGCTCCATTCTCCCCCACAGCAGGTGCAGCAGCTCTACCCAGGCCGGCTGGGCCAGCACTGCCCAGGACTTCCGGGAGCAAGGCGGCCCCACCTGAGGGTCCATGGCGACGGCCCAGCACCTGCAGATGACCACGGTAGCCACTCAGGACCCTAATCTGGGTGTTGCTCTGAAGCTGTGATGAAAACCCAGAATCAGTCGCTAAAGGAGGGCCCTGATGGTTTGGATGAGCCTAACTCGCCCAGGGAAAGGGTACAGGGCAGAGCTGAGGTGAAATTCCACCTGCAGATGGGACGCCGGCTTCAGCGCGTACCGAGTCCCGCTGCCCGTGGACTGGGGACGGGCCTAGGGCTGCACTTACAGTTTCGGGCCATATTCTCTCACTACGTGTCTCCCACTGGTCCTGCTTCTCACTGAGCGCTGACTGGTGCAGGGTCCAAGCCCCCTGCAGGCCTCTCTCTGCTGGACTCGGGCATGTCCACAGAGGCACTTGTGGGGACTACCAGGGACAGTAGGTGAAAGAGAAATGACTGGCCAGGGTCCCTTCCCAGCTGGGCCCCGCATTGGCCACATCCCTGGGGCTGCAGGCCTAAGTAGGCTGTGGGCCCAGCCCTGGCAGCGGAGAGCCTTTCACACGGCCCACACTCCCAGGATGGGCAAGGGACAATCCTCAGCCCAACACAAACAAGGGCCCACTGCTCAGGCCTGGGGGCGCAGGGCTCTGCCTCTGGGGCAGAGCCCCAAGGTCCTTCCAGGCTGAGGACCTAGGACCCTGACGGAGGCTTCTCTGGGGGGCAGTGCTCCTCCTGCCCTAAGTCCCCTCCCTGATCCCATGGGGACTCCCAGTCACCCTTCAGGCCAAGGGGCCTCCCTCTTTAGCCCCATTCCAGCCCAGCCCATGCCCTCAGAGAAATAGCAGGAACACTCCAAAAAGTTTCAATGTTTTATTAACAAAATCTTATAAAAAGAGTCTGTCTTCGAGGTAAGATGGCAGGGGTACACAGCCTGGCCGGATATTCAAGGCCTAGTCTAGGGGGGGCACATCCTCTAAAGGTCTCCCCAAACCCCAGGGCCTCCCTGTAGCCTGTGCCAGCCAATAAGTATGGGTTATGGCTTATGTGCAAAAATAAAATCTGGGGGCTGGCAGGGGCGCAGGGCAGAGAACCTGTAAGATCATATGCAGAGTTGGTTCCCAGAACCCCAGTGGGCAAGGCAGAAAGAGGAACCTCCAAAACTCCCAACCAGGACCTGCTCTAGCTGCAGACACCACTGGCCGCCAACACCAGGGTGCCAGTGCTGGGGGGTCCAGCCTGGGCAACAGCAGCGCGGGGGGGGGCAGGGCAGAGAGCCTGGAGCAGCCCAGGAGCAGAGGCCTCGGATCTCCTGGGGCTAGGCTTGGGCCACCCGGAAGGGGCAGGGGCCCTGGCCTCAGGGCTTCTGAAAGGCTGTGGCAGGAGGCATGGCCACACAGCGAGCCGGGGTTCCCTGCTGGGAGGGACGGTGACCCCGGCTCTAGCCGCAGTGGCTCTAGAGGTGGGCAGCTGGCGGCCAGCGGGGCGGGCATAGTGGCAGGCCCTGGCCCTCGCGCTGGCCCATCTTCACCACCAGCTCTCAGGCTGAGCTGGGGCGCTGCCCTGTGCTGAGCCGCCTCCATGTTGCAGCTGCCCTCTCTCGGCTGTCCTGAGACTTGTCCTGTGCAGGCAGCCTCGAGAGAGGGGAAGGGACAGGCCCAGGCAAAGCAGCAAAGACTTCAAGGCAGTCTTGAGACCTGAAGGAAAGATGAAGAAGCAGGGCCATCAGCAACGGTGCCCACATAGCAGCTGGCCCAGGTGGGTCTTGGGGAGGGAGGGAGGGATGGGCGGGCTGCTCTCCCGGGCTGGAGCTCCTGGGTCCTGTCACAGCCTCTCAGCTTTCCCAGAGGGCTGAGGAATGGCCGGGACCTGGGAGAGGGCTCATGCCTGGGCAGGATGGCTGAGGGTCAGTCCTGGGCAGGAGGGATGGGGCTGTTACCTGTTGTTGTGCTCCTGGCTCCGAAGGTGCCGGCTGCTGCCTCGGCGGGATTTGAGAACTCGGCCCCCTGGGACCCTCCGCCCTGGCAAGTGAGTCATCGATCGAGGCTCTGACCCTTCTCCAGGCTGGCGTGAATCATTGCTGAAATGAGAAAGCACAGGGTCCCTGTGAGCTGGCTCGGCAAGCACGCCCAGCGCTGCCTCCCCCAGACCTCTCCTTGCTCCCTGGGGTCTCTGCGCCCCACGATGCCACCCCCACTCTGTCTCTGAAGCTAACTTGCTGGGAAAGCCTCTGAGCCTCAGTGGGCTCACCTGGAAAATGGACACAGGCCCTGGCCCTCCCAGCTCTAAGATGCTCAGGGGCAGGGGCTCACCTGGGGGCCAGGAGGTGCCAGGATGCCAGGTCTGCTGCTGCTGCTGCTGCTGCTGCTGCATTTTCAGCTTCGGCTCTCCCCTGGGAGGGGAGCCATGCTGCCCGAGGCTGGCCAGCTGCCCTGGGAGCTGGCGAGAGTGCCAGCTGGCTCTGCAGTCTCTGCCGGGAGTAGTGGTGTCCCCGGAAGTTGAGGTTCCTTCGGTGCTGGTACTGCCTATCTTCTGCCCTGGGGTGCCCCATGAGCTTGGAGCCCGCTGGCCCCTGCCTTCTGGATGCTTGGTTTCCCGAGTGCCCAGAGGGCCCGGGCATTGGAACAGAGTGTAGATGCTGGTCATGTACTGCGATGGCCTGAGAGTGTGGAGGGTAGGGCCACCCACCGGCCCAGGCGGGGCCAGGACCGGGAAGACAGACGGAGGGAAGGGGAGGGCTCCTTTGCACACATCTGGGTGGCATGTGTCTGTGAGAGTAGGGCCAGGAGGCTGAGGGTGCCCAGCTGCATGAGGGCTGCCCCTGTGGGCATCAGCCCTATATCAAGTCCTGGTTGGCAAAGGCCACAGGCTGGATGTTGTGGCAGGCTGGGAGCCCTGGGCTGCCCTCTATTCAGGCTGGGTCCTGTCACTGGCCACAGACTCGCTGGTGAGGGCAGGGGTCTCAGCCTCGTCCTCGGCAGGCACTGGGGTGCCAGCCGGCTCGGCCCCCTGCTCCAGGCCATCCTGCACCTCCATGCCCCTCTGGATGAGCTGCTCCAGGGTCTTGGGCAGTGGGTGACGCAGAAAGCGCTTGAGCTTGGGCTGCAGGGTGCCCACCACGTACTGGATGATCTCCTCCTCTTCGGCGTCCACGTACAGTGTCTGGTACAGGTCCCGCTTGCGCCACAGGAACTGGTCCAGTGGCTCACCCTGCTTCTGCGGCAGGTCCAGCTCCCGCTGGATGGCCTCTCGGGACAGGGTGCCTTCGCTGTACTGCAGGAACTCCTTCTTGAACTCCACCCAGTTCTTCACCGAGCCCTGCTTGAATTCCCACCACTTCTTGGCCGGCCCATTCATGTGGTTCTGGATCTGCGACAGCCAGTACTCTTCGGAGCCACCCACCTGCCGCAGGTACTCTTCCAGGTGGCTCAGGAACTCCCGCGGGTCCTCGAAGATCTGCGTGTCCACACCAGGGCTCGGCTGCCCATCCTCACCAGACACCCAGGGCTGGTACTGCTGGGCCTCAGCTGACTCCTGCCCCTGCAGCTCCCCAGCGGCTGGTGGTGGGGTGATGGCGTAGGGGCTGACCGTGTAGTCATAGGCATCAGCCTCCTGGCAGTAACTCTCAGGACCCCCCACGCCCACGGAGACTGTGTGGCGGGCTGCATCATTGCCCACTGGGTACTTGCCACCCATGGACTCCAGGCGGTCGGCCCACCTCTCCAGCCGGTAGAAGACCTCCCGCCACACGTGCATCTCGCGCTTGACCCAGCGCTCCAGGTTGGCGATGGTCTCCTGACAGCGGCACAGGCAGGCCTTGATGGACTTCTTCCAGCGCTGAGAGTCGCCCGTGGGCACGTAGCCGTCCAGGTTGTTCTCCAGCTTGCCCACCGACCTGTGCAGCCCCTTCAGCTCGCGCTCCACCTGCTTGGACACCTCGGCCAGTAGGTGCCGGTGGGTTCTCCGCACGTGCTCCAGCATCTCGGCCCGGCACTTACCGATCTGCAGGATCACGTTGGGCTTGGCCGCCGGCCCTCCCCGCGGCCCGGGGTAGGCGTGGAGGCCGCCGCTCGTCATGTGGTCCAGCTCCATTTGCGCACAAGTGGTGGCACTCCGGACGGGCAGCGAACTCTTCTGGGGCGGGCGCTGTGAAGGCGCAGCGGCGGGTCGCGGGACGGCGAGCAGAGCGGCGGGAGCCCGAGTGCGGCGGACGCGGTGCGGCAGGAGCAGCAGGCAGCGGCTCTGGAGCGAGAACCGCGGCACCGGAGCTCTGCGCTGAGCCGCCGCCGCGGGCTCTTTATGCTGCCTGGGGCCCGTGGGCGGCCCCTCGCCGCGCCGGCCTCCCATTGGTCCAACCGCGCTCCGCCAGCGTCCCGCCCGCGCCCGCAGCCGCAGGCTCCGCCTCCCCGCGCCCACTCGCGCCTCCGGGCGGGTGTGAGCGAGGACCGGCCCCCTGCACACACGGCGGCTGGGATGGGGTGACTAATCCGCGCGCTACGCACCTCCTACCCGGGCGCTTTCTGAGAACCGGAGGGACACTGCTTGGGACCGGAGAGCTCACCCCACACACACACCCCGCGCCCTCGCCCACACCGCGCAGCGAGGGCAGACAGAGGCAGATTGGTACTGCACCTGCGCCTGGTTATGCAGGATGCGGAGCAACCCTCGAAGGGCCCTGGCA
>PVJS01000701.1:0-118671 GCA_004027185.1 Glis glis | reverse complement strand
GCTGCACAAAGCTATATCCTGTGCATTACAGCCTTAACTTTCCATCTAGTGCTGAGAAAGCATTTCACCAAAAACAGGAGACAGACATAATTCCAAAGGAGTGAGAATTCCAAGACCCAGGACACCTTTTTCTACGGGCATACTTCCTTGAAGCTTTTGCCACGTCATGCATGTAGGTTCACGCAGACTCCGTAGGAGGCAAGGCCGTGGCAATATCCTCCTCAAGTCTGTCAACCTTGGCTCCCTGTATAAATCTCCATCCTCTCTCCATAATGTTATGCTCTCCCAAATCTGCTGCATTTTTCTCCATATATTTTACTACTAAACACCACCTATACTCTGTCTTGTCCACTGCCTCTGTCTGCAACTAGAAAATAAACTCCACGAAAACAGAACCATTACAGGTCTTGCTCATTGATAGTTTCCAAAAGATGAATAGCCCCATTGCCTAGAACAATGATTCATATACTAGATACTCAGTATACATTTCTAAATGAAAGAATGGGCTAGAAGAGTGGAAGTTAGCAAATAAGTTTTGTTCAATAAATAATGTTAACTGAATAAATTAATACAAGGCAACATGATAGATTAATACTGGACAATGCTATGCAAGAGAAGGGAGAATGTTCAAAGGCCATAATACAACCTTTTAGAGCAAAGTGTTCCATCTCAACTTTGTGGCTCTAGTACAGTGTAGGAAAAACAGTACATGTGAATGAAAGAAAGAAAATAAATACTAACTACTAAATATAGTAAGTCTTTTCAAGCCCACTAAATCATACCTTAACTTTGAATGATAGGTGCAATATTTTCAATAAATATTTTATGAAAAAGGCATGGTATAGAACTTGATACAAAGTATGATTCCAATGTAAAAGAATATATTTAGGATAACTATAGGCATAGAAGACTGGAAGGATAAATTTAAAAATGTCACAGTGGTTATTTCTAGGTTATGACACAAAGATATGTTATACTTTGTGCATTTTCATATTTTCTATAATTCTTGTTAGATCTATAAAAATACCATGCCATAAAAATCATATTATGGTACAAAAATAGACATGGGAGAAGTAAGAAGGGGAAGGGAAAGTTAGTGATCTGGGCCTAAGATTACATTCCACATTAGTGCACTTTATGGAGCGTTCGAACGGTTGGTATTTATATGTTGTTGTACACAAAGGCCGAGCTGCAATCAGCAGTTTTCAGAGTATCGCTTGAACTCCCATCAAGTAACAGGATATTCATTCATCTTTATCAGCTATAAATTTGGAATCCCAATTCAATTTAAAAATATTTATTGAGCCCTTAATATGCGCTAGGCACTCTGCCAGGTACCGGGGACACAGAGGCAAACAAGACATAGTATGTGACCTCGTGGCTTCCCATTTAGACAGAAGAGCGATGTGCCAAAGGATAAAAAAATGAAATGAAAAAATGTAAGCAAACAGAAGCCACCCAAACTCAGTGTATATATTTTATTGAAATTTGTATGCAGTCAGAGACCACCTCTACCTTATCAGCTTATGCATCTTTTAGTTCACCAAATGCAGAAGGCAATCAGGCATGGTGAAACACTCCCATAATCCCAGTACTTGGGAGGCTGAGACAGGAGGATCACAGGTTTGAGACCAGCATGCAGTAACTTAGTGAGGCCCTGTTTCAAAATAATAAAATCATCATCATCATCATAAAGTGCTGGAGTTGGCTGAGAGCTAGAATGGTCCTGGGTTCAAGCCCCATACCAAAAAGAAAACAAAAAAACAAATAAACAAAAAACGAAGACCATATCTCCAAGTGAAGCCACATTCTGAGGTATTAAGGATTAGGACTTTGACATATGAATTTGAGGTGAGGGGCACAATTAGCCCATAAAACATGGTTTCTTTTCTTATTTCCTCATCCCTGCTTTTAGTAGAATTTGATACTCAGAGTCAGGGAACTGCTAGCAAATGACAGACTCTCCCACCCCAAAGTTAAGCAAGGATATTGGCCTGACTTGACAGAATGAATATTTTTCTTTTGGGTCAGCATTTATTCTCAGATGTGAATTGGTTTTAATGTAGATGCAAGACATTTTAAACCTGATAGGAAATAGGCAACTTTATCAGCTACTTGAAAAGGTTTTGTATGTTTATACACAGCCAAAGTTTTAAGTGGAGAGAAACTGGGGTTCATGGTCTACTTTCAGTTCATTTAAGTACCCTTAAAACTCGATTCCCTCTACATGCTGTATAACCAGAAACAGATGTAATAAAACTAAGTATATAGGAGCTCCATGTTGCAGAACTTACTGATTGTCCCAGCTGAGCTTAGACAGGTGCAATATTACCAGCGTCGTTTTCTGTGCATAGTAAAATTGATATAAAGAGCAGCTCAATAGAAGAGATACAGTCTGCAGTGAAGAGTTTATAACACTTGTCATAATGGATCTGTCAGAAGAAAAAATGTTTACAGTTCATTGCTGAATATAAAATGTTTGCTAAATCAGCAGTAAAAGTCGAAGCTCAAATAAATTTGTAGCAAGGGTAGCAACACAACATGGCATAGCATAAATACGCCCAGCAGGAGAGTAGGAGGGGGAAAAAAGCAGCAACAACTGGGTTCTGAGCAGGATTTGATTTATGTCATAAATAAATATAAGGGGTATTAGGAAGATTAGTGCATTAGAATGTTAACACAAATCAAGATGTCCTGTTCCAAGCGGGACTGCTTGTATAACAATAAACTGTGCCAACACCAGGTAAGTTGCTGCAGCCTCTTAAGGAGCTCGTTGGGAGCTGAGAGGTTTCTGAACATGGGGTAGCAATGTAATTATAGCTAGTGTTGTTAGCGTGTCCAATCGGAGTTCAAAAAGTGCAGACCATTGCCTGACCTTTGACTCAGCTCATCCTAGATAAACATGAACTTCTAGTTCTGAGTTTTAAAAATGGGAAGAAGAAGAAGAAGAAGAAGAAGAAGAAGAAGAAGAAGAAGAAGAAGAAGGAAGAAGAAGAAGGAGGAAGAGGAGGAGGAGGAGGAGGAGGAGGAGGAGAAGGAGGAGGAGGCAGGTCGGCTTTAAAAGAAAAGTTAATGATATTTTAGATTTTGGCTTTTTGTTGGTGGCAAAGAGTTAGAAAATATATTTAGGAGTCTAGAAGGTAACAGGAGAAGGCTTTGGCAGCCATGTTGGATGTTGGTCCCATTTGATTCTTTCTTCCTGCCTATAGCTGCAAGGATCAGAAGTGATCAACACACCCAAGTTAGATAGATTGGATTTATTCTGCCACAATTAGGAGTTTGCTTGTGAATGAGGTAGTCTCTGTGTCATTAAATCTGTACTGTGCACACTGTCCTGGGACACTGAATCCCTTGCAGCCAAACACTGGTCCTGGAGTGAGAGTATATGTTCTCTGTGCTCCAAATTATTGCTTCTAATCCAATATTTCTCCTACCTTAATGAAAATCCCCACTATTCAGCTTGGCCATCCTCACCTATTTACACATAGGTCACTCCTTCATTTATATTTTGGAGTGGGGGTACCAGGGATTGAACCCAGGGCATTCTACCTCCAAACAACATCCTTAGATCTTTTTATTTTTTATTTTTGAAACAGAGCCTCTCTAGGTTGCAGACAGTTTAATTAAGTTGATGAGGCTGGTCTGAAACCTGTGACCTTCCTATCTCAGCCTCCCAAGTACTGGTATTACAGGCATGCACTTACAAGTCCAGCTTGAGCCTTCGTTCTTTAAAGATTTTAGCCTTTGGTTTACTATTTCAATCTCTAACATTACCCCTATTATAATTATTGGTGATCAATTTGTTGCTTGATGATCAAATTGTTGTTTCTATTAACTTGGCCTTTTATTTCTTAGGCTTCTCTGATCTAATAATCATGCCATCCACTCTACATTGACCACTCACTATCATGGTCATATATTTGGACCTGTTATCATATGTAAATGCAATCCCTCCATATTCCAAATTTTAGGCATCTCACATTTAGATCATCACCTCTTTTCTTTCCAAGTTACTCTGCAGTACATGACACTAAGAAATTTTCCACCTTGCCAAGACCTTCCGTCTTTAGACCTGATCTCCTTTTCAATGTTTTTTTTTTATTTCCCCTGTCTTCTTCTGTGTCCACACTTTGAGTCTCAAAAAGTTTATATTTCATGGTCCCTCACTGCAATAACTCCCTGACATGCACCTTCGACCACCTGCTCATTTCCCATTTCATGTATTCACCCGACAAAATTCTCACCTTGACTGTATGTGTCTCACCACACCTTGACTAAATCTCACAGTGGAAATTGGCTAGAGAAACAATATAGAGCTGTCTGCTTCATCTTACTTTAAAGTTTTGACCACTGTTCTCAGATGGACCTTTATTTCTATCCAGCAATCCAGATTATATTCCTCTATCCATCCATTCTCCCACATGGCAAATTCCCATGTACTCTTCTTTCCTTAGACTTCCAACACTGACTCCAACCCCCCTGCATTCTTAGCTCTTTGCATTATGTTCTATTTAAGTGAGAAAATGGAAACTGAGGAAAGAACTCCCATAATCTCTACCCAGCAACCTGCTTCCTTCCCCATGTATTTTCCCTTTCCTCCTGTTGAAATGGGAGATCTGTTTGCATCCTCTGTGAGGTCATCACCTCCACTTGTGCATTAGTCTCATCCTTCATCACCTGCTTAAGAGCATCATTCCAGTATTCCTCCCTTCTCCATTCATGAACAATTCCTTTATCTCCTAGATCATTCTATCTTTACAAACCTGTAATAACATTCCCCATTAAGTAGAAACAATAAAGTCCTCTCTTTTGACTACAGTGTCTTCAGCCATTGTTAGTCTAACCACACCACTCCACAAAACTTCTTTTGTAAATGTCAGCATTGCCCTTCTGACTCCATCCAGCAGTCCTCATTCTAATCAACAAACTCTAGTCTTCCTATTACCAGAATTTAATGCAGTTGACTGCTACTTCCTTAAATGTTAATCTCATCCTTGCTTTCATTGGCTTGCATGGCATCAGAGTTTACAAATTCTCTATTATTTCACTGGTCATTGAGTCTAAGGGGCCCTTTCCTTCCACTTTTATCTCCCCAACAACTAAAACTCTAAATTCATATGTTATTTTTTGTCTGTACTCACTCTCTGAAACTCATTGTTCATGGATTTAAACAGAATGCTTCCAGGCATGCTGTAGCACACCTGTATTCCCAGTACTTGGGAGGCTGAGGCAGGATGATCTTAGGTTCAAGGAGAGCCTCAGCAACTTAGCAAGACTCTCAGCAACCTAGTGAGACCCTGTTTAAAAATTAAAAAATAAAATAGGGCTGGGGGTATAGCTTGAAGGTAGAGTACCACACAGGATTGTTACTATTACTATTATTACTATTATTATTATTATTATACACAAAGCTATTGACCCTCAAATATGTATCTCTATCACAAACTTCTGTTCTGAAATTCAGATTCAAACATCGACTTTTACACTCAATTTCTCCACTTGGATGCATAAAATGCACTTCAAATTTTATCTGTCAAAAAACCAAATTCCTAATATTCTTCCATTCAGGCCTTCCAAAGCCATGATTCCCATGAGATGACAATTCCATTCTTCCAGTTGCTGGGGCCAAAACATTTATGAACAGCAAGGCCCAATTGCAAATTTGCAACTGCTTTTTAGACCTAGGGACAACTGATGATTTGAATCTTGATTAAATCTTCCTTCACTACACTAACTCATGAAATGTATAGTATAACCTATACACCTCAGGTGAGGGTTTATTATGTCCAGGATCACACATTTGAACAGCGTTGTTGAGATTGTCAAGAAATAATTAACTAGTATTTACAAGATAAAGCAGCACAAAGTGTAAAAGTTAATGGGACTCCAGACCTAATGGCCTTCCTGAGCCACCATCAACCTCTCCCACTCTGCTTCCTTTCTCATGAACTTGTGCATGGCAAATATAGAGCGATGTGTAGATTTCAGGAATTGCTCATGTGAGTCTCAAGATCTCTGTTCTGCCATTGCAATAAATTCTGCATTGATTCTTATCCTGCACTGTTTCTTAAAGCTGGGTAAACATGATACTTAATGAAAATTATTATAGCCAGTGAACTTGACCATTAATCTGAAACCAGGACCAAGGGTACTGGTCAAAAATTGTTGTAGCTTAGAATCACATAAAACTCTCTTCCTTCTCTCATCCCACATATTCAATCAACCAGTAAGTCCTGTTAGATGTGCTTCCAAAAACAAAACTCAGAATCTGGTAAAGTCTCACCCATCTGTACTGCCCTTATCTTGATTCTAGTCACAGACAGATGAAGCTGTAAAAGCCTTCTGACTAGTGTCTGTGTTTTTTACTTGTTCACATACCTCATTTAAATGCTCTAGATAGTGCTACTTTCATGATATGACTCAACTCAGGCCACGCTTCTGCTGAGAATCTTCCTCCTGATTTTCTATCTTGTTCAAAGGAAAAGTTAAGTACTTGCAGTGACCTATAGGGTCTGCCTCATCTTGGCTCCTAATCTCTTTCAGATCTCATCTCTTTTATTTTTCCCATAGATCACTCTATTATATGGGTGTTGGCTTTCTAGTTGCACATATGACCAGAACTCCCGCCATGAGGATTTTGCACCTGTGTTTTTTTTTTCTGCTGGAAAGATACTGCTCAGAATATCTGCATGACGTATCCACTCACCTCCTTTAAACACTTTTCTCACCATCATCTTCCCAATGAAGCTAATCTTGATTATTCAACTAAGCACATCAACCTTTTTACTTCTCTATTTTTTATACTCTTTAGTAGTCATTAACATAATAGTTTGTTTATTACCTGTCTCCCTCTACTAGAATCAGTTTCTTAAAGGACATGATTTTTGCTTGTTTTACTTATTCCTGTATTTCTAGTGGGATGAATAAGCTAAAGATTAATTCTCATTGAATATATGTAGATATGAGTTGTTGAAAATACCTGATGCACTGGACACTCTGATATTCCTCATAAGTTTCTTTTATAGACCGGTGTACTCACTTGTGTGCTGTTGTGAGTTCACTGTTAGTGAGACACAATCCTTTCTCTGAAGGTTCGACTTCTGCCTAGCAGGAGGTACCTGTTTGGTTGCACCTCCCTTGGGGAGACAATCCATAGCCAAAATCTGGTTTATGTCTTGGTACAGTAAACCTCCTGTATCTCCAGGATAGATTATATTTGTAGTGTATTCATCCCTTGAACATGATCCATTCACAGGGGTCTGAAGTTAGTTGGGCTGAAAACATAACATAGATTAGCATTTCCCTCTTCCCTTTCTGTTTTTTTCAAACTCCTCCTTTCTCCCTTCTTAAATAAGAATCTTCAGTTTGAGTTTTACTTCTAGGAAACCCTACCTGAAAACAGAGTGGGAATTTATAAAAAAAGAATTAGACATAGTCCTTTAATGTTTATGAAAAATGGGAAAAGCAGTGAAATGCAGAAGCTACTATATGTAGAATATGCCATTGAGCATCTATTAAAAGCAACGTATTATGACAACCATCAGTCTTTTGAAATGTGTAGAGGATAAAATAAAATCTTCAAAACTTCTGATTTAGCTCTTATCTTTATTATATTACTTGGATTTTGAGGGGAATTTAGCTTCTAGTTTTAGATGAGCTATAAGAACTTGAAAAATTTTCTTAGAATCTGTGAACCACATGTAAAATTCGGAATTAAAACAAAAATACAGAGTTTGCAGCTCTAAAATAAGAATTAGATAAGATCATGTAGGTGAAACTATACAATTCTTGAGATGTGATCTATTAGTATAGATTCCTTTGGAGCACCAAGGGCGGATTTTTATTACTTTTGTTTATAGTCATCTGAATCTTGTTGCAGGTCAAGTTCCTTGGGAGGTAGATTCTAAGACAGATCTTAGCTAGCAACATGTATATTAAGGAGTGTCCTTTTGGGCTCAGTATTCCAGGAAAGAGAAGGGAAACAAACAGGATTAAGCAGAAGAAAAAGTTGTACTGATATTCAGATCCAGTGGGAGCTTTTACCAATCCTAAGGGAACTCTTGATCTAAGGGTCCTTCAGTTTTTTTTCTCCTAGTTGATCGGGGAGGCCAAACCCTTACAGTCCCACATGGATCAGTCATTGGATATGGCCTACTGTAGAAATGGGTCTGACCTTGAGCCAGGCAGCTCATTGAAGGGGAGAAAATCCCTGAAGGTACTGATAGCTGAAAGTTCAATGCTGAGGACATTTCCAGAAGCTGGGACAAAAAGTCAATGGGGAGCCCAAGTGGCACATAATGTAACCAAATTCTCCCTTTATTGGGTCCCTTCATGCATTGTTCTATCTGGGGTAGCAAAACGATGCAAAGTTTCTTCTATTATTGGGCTCTTGTCCAGTGGATTTTGACAAATGAAGTCCAGGGACCAATTAACGGTAGAGAAGTGTGAAGGTTTATTTGTAAGCCAAGGAAAGATAGAAAATAGAAAAACAGAATAGCTCTCACACAGGGGAGGGGATATTGAAAGGGAGTAGCCATTGAAGTTCTTGGTAGGTGAGCTTTTATCCCTTCTTGTGGTCCTCCATGTGCTCTCTTGAGATTGGTCCGAATTGGGTCTTGGGGATCCAGTGTCTTTTGCCTAGTTTCAATCCTTAATTTTAACTGTTATTTTGTGGGCTGATGGACTCTAAAGCCTGGCACCATTTGCCCCCTCCCCATCCTTTCACTTTGATCACACTTGGAATTGTTTACTCTGGTTGTCCTCTGAATGTGGCACACAGAAGGGGCTAAAGTTTTGTTTTGATTTCCATAGTCCTTGCCTGGTCATGCTACCCTTACATCTTATTAAACTTCCCAATTTTTTTTGTTCTTTATATAAATGGTTTCTTTTAATCCTTCCTGTTCCTAGATTTTCTGCTCTGCCTCATTATCATTGATCCCTCCCAAATCCTAACATATTAAGAGAAAATGGAGACCTCTATTCCTTCATTCATTCACTCATTCAAGAAATGTCTCTCCTTACTTTGTGTATAGTGCTGGGGTCAGTACTGGTACTAAGGATAGAATGAAAAATGAGTCAGTTCTTGACCTTGGAGACTTAATAGTCAAATAAGGCAGAAGACTTGCATATAAACAAGAACATTCATTCTGGGTAGTGCTATTTTGGAAGTCAGAAGAAAAGTGCTGTAGGAGCACAAAGGACAAAACAAACACCTCAGCATGAGAATTGGGGGAACACTTCACCCTGGCTGCACCACTCTTTTATGTCTAAGTAGCTGAGCTGTTTCTATAGACAATTGCAAAGAAATTGCTTGCATAATACATCATTTTCAATAGGTGCTCACTATAACATTTTAAACTGTTGTTTAGGGCAAGACTCTGTCTCCAGACAAATGTGTGCCCCAAACTATCCATTTAGCTTATGGCATATAGCAAATCAAGCTCTAGTTCAAAAATTATGGAGACTTAGGTATGTGTGTCAAGGGATGTATATTCTTTGACTTGGGGAAATTTTAAATTGTTGAAGATAAGAACCCTTAGGGGAAAAAATAAGATTTGTGTAGGAAAAAAATAAAGAAAAAAACAAAATAATGTATTGTCAAACTAATTCAATAAGCTTTTGTGATCAGATAAACGTACCCTAAAAATGCCAGTGGTTATTTAGTAATAAAAAGGACTCATTCCCTGAACAAGTAAATGCATACAGAGGTCCTACAGTGACCTGGAATTGCTGAACTTATATATCTCTTTATGCTCATCAAGAGCATAAAGTCAGGCACCAATGATATGAATCTTGAGACTTTGATTTGGTCACTGCCTGAACATCTAATTTAATCACCAAAGTCAATAAAAATTTATGAACCTTTTGAGATACCCTAAAATAAAAATTTAAAGAACATGCCAGCTGAAAGTTCAAAAAAACACAGTAAAGCTAAAGCCTGATTTGGAAACTAGCCATGGGAAGCAGAATGGAATACTGTAAAACAGGGAATTTTGAATCACAAGAACCTATAGATGTTACTTAACCTAAGTCTTTCTTAGCTCCATCTTCTGTTAGAAAGGGAAATCATACTCTCCCCCAAAGTTGCAATATTTTAATAAGATAATAGATGTTAAGTGCTTGACTCAAAGTAATTACTTATAAATGTTAGTCCCATACCCTTCCATCCCCTGAAAACACTTTCTAAGAAAATTACAGTGGGAAGCTACAATGTTTAATAGGACCAGCTCCATCAGTGAAAGAAAATAGTACTTTCAGTGTTCAGAAAGGTTAATGTCAATGCCTACTACAAATAACTATCATAAATAACTATTGCATCAGTAATGACCCGCACTGTCATTTACATAAATGCACAAGAATAAAAGTGCCTTGTGTAAACAGAAAACTTTGAGCGGCTTTATAAAACTGCAGAAAGACAATGGACATTGCAATAAGCCTCGGATTTTAATTCCATTAGTGTTCCTATAAATCTGACCTTGTGTGACCTTGCAGGGATGATTACATAACCTCTCTGAGGTTCTATCATCCACATAAAATTGGGGATTAAATATCCTAAGCCCACAGGGTTTTTATAAGAATTAAGTAAGATAATATGCATTAAGTACTGGATCTAGTAACTGTTTCAGTCAGTCAGTAGATGAGTAGAGAACCTAATGCCCATTGCCTTCCCGTCTAGTCCCCCCTTATGTTCTCCTACTCAACCCCTAATCTCTCTAATTGCCTGGCTCTTTCTTACCTCATAATAAGAATGTTTTGAAAATAATTTCTCTAATGGCACCAATGTCCTTCAAAGCAGGTTGAAAATGGATCCACTATATTTTATTTCTGTTTATCAAACTATACATAATATTATCCTTAATAATATAGTAATGATGTTTCAGAACATAAACATCCATAGCTTTGCAGATTTTTACAATAAGAAGGAAGGAGCCTTAGAGATTTTTCCTCTGCCTAACTCCTTTTACAGACAATGAGACTGTGCTCATAGTGCCTCTTCTCCTGAGACTTAGAATTTCTATTACTCAGATAAGCCATTGGCCATACAAGGAGAAATGACTGACATCAGTTCATGGTGAGTTTGGAATGGACTTCAATCTATAAGGTAACATTTTTTTCTTTGATTATTGGTTACTTTAATGATTCCTGTAATCTGTGACTTTAGATCATCTGCATTTGACTATGTGAACTCAATCCTATGACTGGGTTTGTTTCCCCAGTTTTCTGACTCTCTTTACAAAATGGGGACAATAAAGACTATTCTCAACTGGCATATAGGGTTCAGTCTACATTCATCAATTTCATTTCTCTTTCTTTTATTTTTATTTTTATTTTTTTACTTTTTGTGGTACTGGGGATGGAACCCAGGGGCATAATACCTCTGAACTACACCTCCAGCCCTACTTTATATTTTATTTTTTGAAACAAGGTCTCACTAAATTGCAGAGGACCTCACTAAGTTGCTGAGGCTGGCCTCGAACCTGTGATCCTCCTATCTCAGCCTCCCAAGTACTGGAATTACAGGTGTGCACCACTACGCTCAGCTTCTTTGCTTCATTTCTAAGAGATTTGTTGTCAGAGGCTATGGTTTACCTGTCTTTGATACTCCAGATAACTCCATAAATGTTGGTAAATTTTAAAATTTTTTACAAGTTGGCAACTTGTTGTTGTTGTTACTGGGGGTTGAGCCTAGGGGCATTCTATCTCTGAGATACATCTCCAGCCATTTTTAATTTTTTTTTATTTTGAAACAGGGTCTTGCTAAGTTGCTGAGGCTGCCTTCAATCTATGATCCTCCTGTCACAGACTCCCAAGTATTGGGATTACAGGTGTGTGCCACCATGCCTGGCTATGAGTTGACTAAATTTTAATAAACGATTGTCCCCACAATTACCAAATAACAACCACTTGGAAAAGTACCTTTAGCTCAGGAGTGAAATAAGCTGGATGCATGTCTTCATTGTTGTTCTAATTCTTTCTCATTCTTGGATCTCTGCTTCATATACCACATTACTAGAAACTATGGTGCTTCCCATAGGCACTGTCATGTGGCCCTGAGTGATGCTGCTCCAGGGAATCGTCCCTGTCCTGAACTTCCTGGGACCCCTTGTGTTCTCCTCAAACTCCTCCCTGCCCTTTTCAGGAGCAGAATCAGCAGCTGCAGCCAGGAAGGAATGTGGGTGAGGAGGCTTGATTAAATATGAATACATCTATGGAGTCATATTTAAGGCAAACTTTTTAGGTCACTGCAGTTGGGAATAGGAAACGATTTTGGATTTTGAGTACGAGATTAATTTCTAAATAAATGAGGCTGAAAAAAAAAAACAGAGTATATGGCACCTATGGGTATCCCGAATCCAGAGACGGAGAAAAAAATATTAAGAACAGTTTAAAAATCTTACTATATAAAATATGTTGTAATATCTTTTCTTTATCTTTCCTCATTAAAAAAAAACCCCAGCTAGGAAGATTGTATGTGAAACATGTATAATAATTTCCACTAAGTGGCACCGCTTAAAATGAAATAGAAAATTCTTTTTTTACACACTCAACTCTCTAATCTTAGAAAAAATGAATAATATAAATAGATGACAAGTGTTAAGCTCATTGGAACTTGTGCTTGAAATTTTTCATCAACATTTGGTCTTTAAGGATTATTTGAGGAGACTTTTAGTACTGCCTAAATGAAGTAGCCATTTTTTTTCAGGTCTTTCCCACCTTACAACTAAAATTCCTAGACATAACACAACAAATAAGCATAAGATGATGGATAGATGGAAAGGTGGTAATGAAAGCAGGTTGACTAGGGACCTTGAGACTTAAATGAAATATGAGCAGGTTTCCTTATTGAGCACCATACATCACAGAAAGGTGCTGTAGAGGCCTCCAATCTGGATCTGCCAACAGACCAAAAGAATCTCTAGGAAAGCCTGTGAAATCTAGCTAAAGGAATTGGTAGGAGGTGGCCTAAGAGACCACCTCCTTGAGCTATACTTACCCAACTCAAACAAAACAGGCACATAAAATCTATCCTCCACCTTCCATGGTTTCAGAAGGGAAGATTGAGTTGTTAACGGCCCACCCCACCCATCCATCCAGCCAACCAGGAGAAGCCGACTCTATGACGGGCTGAGGCAGACTGATGGCCTCATGATTTTTCTGCCTTATCAGGATGATGTCCAGCAATGAGCTAATCTTTCATCCCCAGCTCAATGCATACATGTGGCACTCTGTTTCCCCAGCCAGCACAGACAATGTTTATTGGTCTGAGACAGAATTGTCCTTCCTCCTCCAGGCAGCAGCATCACTAATACAGTGACTAGCTGAGTCCTTGCTCCCATCCAGCAACAATGAGACTTCGTTAAGCTGTATGACCAAGGAAAGATAACACCTCTCTGCCCTTCATCCATAGTGTCATTGAGATCCAGTGGGGGACGAAACCTCCACAAACCTGCCTGGGACCAAGGAAAATGCCCAAGGCCATTTGAGGCAGGGCTGCTTAGCATCCAATCCCAGCCAGACACATCCCCCATCTCTGTGTCTGAGGGACTTAGTGGGATGCTGAGCTTCACTCCTGTCCTTGATGCAGCAAAATAAGCTGGCTCATGGTTGGGAAGTGGGCATGTTTGATATGTCCTTCACTAACTGTGTTCCCTTCTCTTCTTCAAAGCTCTGCTTTTCTACAGGTGTTTCCTTCAGTTCCCGGGTAAAGTATATGTGCTTGCCCTTCCTTCAGGGTCAACTTCTCAAGGAGCCTCAAAGGAGATATCATTCAATTAATATTTCCTGCACATTCTCTAAGGTCAGAGCATTGTTGTCAGAGCTGCTACATTTCTGAAAAAGCAGTATAAAAAGTTGCTATTCTCACAGAGCTGACATTTTAGTGGAGGAGGCAGAGGGTCATCATGTTGTGACTACTTAATTTTAACTGTTAAGTGTTATGAGGAGAAAAGAGATGAGGTGGGGACAATTTGATGTAAGTGAGATATTTCACACCCCTTTGATTCAGGACAATCCCATCTTATAATACAGTTTTGTGTCCAACCTGTATTATGAAGCAGGGCTTCTTACCCAACTCAAGCCTTCTGAAAGGCTCCTTGAGTGGTAGGTGAAAGCAACACACACTTATTCATTCAGTCATTCATCTGCCAAATAAACCTTCATTAGGAATCAAATATATGTCAGGACTTGTGTTACAAGATTGATATTATACTGGCACTGCAAAATATCAAATCAAATAGAACAGAACATCAGTCATAAAATGAAATGTTGATCTAAATAGAAGAGACTGACAGAAGAGAGAAAACTCCCTGGAAGCTGGAGAAAGAGGGGATTTCACCTTTGAAAAGGAGGAGAAATATATGCAAAGAAAAATCCTTCACATATCCCATAGTTTTGTCATCCATTCATCTGTTGATGGACATCTCAGCTGATTCCATAATTTGGCAATTGCAAATTGTGCAGATATAAACATAAATACACATGCATTAGTCGGGTAGTTTTGTTTCCATTCTTTTGGGTAGATGCCTAGAAGTGGTATTGCTGGGTCATATGGTAGGTTCATTCCCAGTCTTCTGAGGATCCTCCACACTGTTTTCCAAAGTGGTTGTACTAGTTTGCAATCCCTACAGTGTAGTAGAGTTCCTACTTCTCCACATCCTCGCCAGCATTTGTTGTGGTTTGTGTTTTTAATGCTTGCCATTCTAATTGGGGTTAGGTGAAATCTCAGGGTAGTTTTGATTTGCGTCTCTCTGGTTGCTAATGATGTCGAACATTTTTTCATACAATTATTTGCCATTTGTATTTCTTCTTTTGTGAAGTGTCTATTTAGTTCACTTGCCCATTTTGTGATTGAGTTATTTGATTTTTTTGGTAGTGAGTTTCTTGAGTTCTCTGTATATTCTGGATATTAATCCTCTATCAGAGGAATAGCTGGCAAAAATCTTCTCCCATTCTGTCATTTGAAGGGAAATGGATGGAACTAAGTGAGATTAGTCAGTCACAAAAAATGTTCTCTCTAATATGTGGAAGCTAGGGAGAAAATGGGACATAGGAGGGACTCCATACAAAGGAGGAGAAACCTTAGATGAGTGAAGAAGGTGACCTAACTGAGGGAGATGGGAGGGGGAAAGAGGGAAACACCTCAATGAACATGATGTACATATACAAACTTATCAAAGTCCATCACTATGCTGAGCACAGGAAGAAGGGAAGGGGGAGGGAATAGGGTGAGAAATGGGAGAGGGCTAAATGAGTGTTGTATGCATGTATGCTTCTATCACCCTGAACTTCAAGATGTATGATTACAATGCACCAATAAAAAAAAAACCTTCACAACTTTCAATAGTGCATTTGAAATATGAAAGGTTCATAGAAAAATAAAAATAATAATCTGAGGATGTGTGTGACAAGTGTACTTCCATTTATTCCAGTTGGTTATTTGTTGTCCATCCCATTTAAATAGTCCCTTTAAATTAGCAAGATGGAGATGTGAAGTACACAGTGGACCACAGGAGTAGGGACTGTACCTAGTTCAATGATGGGATCAAACCCATATTTCACTGTCTTTGCATATACCCTGGGCTAACTCCCAAGCCTCAGCATCCTGATAGTTCTGTTATGATGAGGGAACACCAAAGCATTTAAGAATCATTGCATTAACAGTAAGAAAGAGTTAAAGCATCCCCTGGAGACTGAGTTACAAAAGATTCTGGTAACTGCTTCTTTGAATCACTTAATTCTATTTAAAGAGAGAGAGGAGACTAAGCATGAGAAATGTCTTGAAGGCAGCATCACAGTTCCACACAGGCCTCCCCCTCCTGCGTTTGTACTGCATGAAAGGTCATCCCCTGGGTTACACCACCATCAAATGAAGTCATTGTATTATATCGTTTTCTTTCTGGCTTTTTCTGACATTCTGCATTTTTTTCATGTATACTATTACAATGCCAAGATAGACCAAAGAACTCATCGGGTTCCCTATAATAATCTCTCAAACCTCAAAGTTCTCCTGTGTCTATTTTCACCACACTTACTAAAACTTTAATGAAAGCATTAATCGAGGATATAATTGTTTAAAGTTTTTCTTCACTGTTAAACTTTGTTCAGTTTCGTAAGGACAAATCCATATCTATCTTGTTCATAACTGAATGCACAGTTTTAAGAAAAGCACTTTATAAGAAACAAACTCTGAAAAATTCAATATTTAGAAAGGTCTTTTTTATTCAAGCATTTCAAACCAGGGGTCTAGAAGATGTGGTATCACTCTGTGGCCTACCTAAGAAATAAATGAAAATGTTCTAGATCTGCCCTTAAATTGTGTGGCTGCCCCAACCCATTTGAGATATTGGATGCAGTGGTTAGGGATTTCTGGGGTCCCTGTATAAAGAAGGAAACTCTGTATAAGATCACTATCTGTATAGTCTATGTGGAACGGAACAGACTAAGGTAACTCTAGTGATTATTAAGTACCCTGAATGTTACTCTGACCCTTATCTACCTATAGCACATATCACTTCATATCTCCCTTGTCATGCATGTATTTTCATCAAGATTTTACATCTCTTCCTTTGCATCAGCTTCTGTCTATATAGGTCATAACTAATGTTATGATTTAGATATCAAATGTCCTTTGGAAAAGCTCATATATTGGCAATGTGAAAATGTTCAGAGGTGAAATAATTGAATCATGAGGATTCTAATCTCAACACTGGGTAAGTTCATTGATGGATTAATAATTTGAGTGGATTTTGGGGTGGTAATGTAGGCAGTTGGGGTGGAGCTGGAGGAGACTGGTCATTGAGGGTGTGGTCTTTGGGACTATATATACTCATGGGTGGCACCCTGATGATGCTGTCATTTATACTTTGGAGCCAGTCCTGTGGACTGAAACTTCTGAAACCATGGGCCCCAATAAACTTTTCCTCCTCTGAGTTTTGTGTGTCAGATATTTAGAGCACAGTTATAAGAATGTTGACTAAAACAGCTAAGCAATGGAGAAGCATGTTCTTCCTCCCAGGATTTCCTAGAAACCAATTTATTTCTGAGTTTTGGAGGACAGTTTTGTAGAACCTGAGATCTACATTCGCTGGCCTGCTGCCCACCCTCCACAGGCTGATGGCCAAACACCACATGGCAATTCAAATCTCACTTACATGTACTATGCTATATATCTTTTTGTAGACACCATACTGGCTCATCTGCCTACTGCCATCTCTCTTATTGTAATTCTCTACTCATGACACACTATGTAGTGTCAGGGAAATATAAATTCAATTCAACTATTGATTGAAGTAGTTTCAGAGTAATTGACATTCTAGTAGCTGCTTGGAACTGAATTCATTACAAGTTACCTCTACTCACCACTGATTTTGGAGGAGTGGCTGTCTTTAGTTTTGAGGAAGTACAAACAGTTGAGTAAAGTGGCAAATACTAATAATGCATATTCAGAGCTCCACTGTGATTGCTGTAGGTCTTGTCCCCATTATCAGAAGACCAAGGAGGGCTGCAATTCTAGGCTTTTGATAATTGAAGACTTTCTGCTGTGTCCCTACCTTAAGTTCCCCTTTGCTGCAGTTGGACTGTGCGTATGTGACTGCTTCATAAATTAAGGAAGACATTGGATCAGTTCTCATGCTAATCATCAGCTATTTTTCTTCAGAGTCAGGGCACTGCAATCTGCCGCTTTTCCACATGTGGATGGGGCTTAATCACCATCCTCTTCCTTTCTGGGTCATAAGCTGATTTTCCTGGCCCTCAAAGGGAATATTTCTTCCAAGTTTTCAACTTTCTTTAAAAATGAAACTGAAACAAATAAACATTAGATTTTTATTCTCTCCCAAATTCTAGTTAGCTTCTTGGTGTCACAGTTTATTCTCGGAAATCACATTTTTCTGAGCACTCTGAAGAAGCCACTACTCAGTTCCATATTGGAGGCTTTCATAAATAACAGATCCATCTCATGGGGAGTTTGCCATCACTCTGAGCTCTGAACTGAGAGTGCCCATTACCTAATAAAAGTGTTAAAAAGGAAGAAAGGAATAAAAATATAAGTTAGTGATTGTTAATAAAGTATCCTCTTAAACTGAACGTGATTGTCCCTTCTTGCTGTCTCCTCTACCTTAGTTGGTTCAAATTTCGGAATTTCCATTGATGAGTAAATCATGTTGACTACATTGTCTTCAGTAAGTGCACATCTCCTCCACCAGTCTTCTCCTCCCTTCCTACATTGATTTTCTCTCCCCTTTGTTGTTTGGATATTATTTTTTTCTTCCTTTTTGTTCCTTTAAATACATACCTTCTTCAGGTAGACAGAGCCAGATTATCACTGTGTCAAACTCACAAAACTTGAAATATGTGACTCTGACTTCCTGATAGTTCTGTGTGGATAAATAGATTATGTTTCTGCTGCCCCATGCAATGCACTGCCTCTGAGAAAGATTGTAGACAGCAGGCATAAGAACAGTAACAGCAGCCATATTTGGTACCTGTAGAGCTCTTACAAACCAGCATACTTACAATGTAAAGCTCTGAATGTATTTTTCAGTAAATATCTCTTAGTTCAGGTACATAAGAGTTCTCAATTAGCCAAAAGCAGACTGCAATGCTGAAAAATGAAAGTCCTTGCTTAAAAATTCACTAGAATATAAAGTGTTCTATCTCATAGAGGTGCTCAAAAATGTTTATTGAGCTGGGCATGATGGCATATGCCTGTAATTCCAATACTTGGGAGGCTGAGATAGGAGGATTGCAGGTTCAAGGCCAGCCTCAGCAACTTAGTAAGATTCTGTTTCAAAATAAAAAATCAAAAGGTTTGGGGTTGTAGCTCACAGGTATAATGACTCTGGGTTCAATCTCCCACACCAAGAAAAAAAAAGAAAGAAAGAAAGGAAAGAAAAAGTTTATTGAATTGGATAACACAGCAAGGAAGTTAAATCCCTTGGAAAACTATGTGGAGCTAGCTCCCTACTTCTCTCCAAAAGCTACTATTTGTCTGTACAAGTAGCATAGAGTACAGTTAGAGAGTGGGGGACTGGCATGTCTATTTCTCCACCCCCACTTTATATAAGCAAGGACACCTGCCCTTATCTAAGGTATACTTGCATCTTATAATTTTGAGATTAATACATAGAAGATTGCTCCTTGAGGCAAGGAGGTGTGTCATAGTGAGTTTGATGGTTACTGTGCCTAGCAATATGCCTGGGCTGTGGAAGGTACCCGATGGGTACTCACCGAATGAAAGGAGTACTGGAGGAAAAATAAAAAGCAAAGCCATGGAGGAGCTCTTCCAATCACACTGTCTCCATTCAAATATTCATGAATTGATGAGGCAGAGCAATTGCTCTGCTCCCTTACAATATCTGTCTCTGCTACCTCTTCCACACATGTAAGCAGCAAGCACTTACTGTCAGATCATGACCCTGGGGAAGTCATTCATTTCCACTTGAACCAGCTGTTTCAAATAACGTGTGCATGTTGCATTTACCAAAGGAAAATTATACCTTTTTTTTCCTTTGATGCACTGAGGGATTTTTATTTGGAAAACATTTGCTTGAATCTTTCAGCTGCTGTGAGAGATTTCACAGCAAGCTTCTCATTATAAAAGAGGAACCCCTGCAAACTCCTAACCTTCTTCAAGGTCTCTTGTGATGCCAGGCGAAGGCGAGCTTGGAGGGAGGTGGAAAGGGAGCAGAGTGCCTTCCTCAAGTCAGAACTCACCGGGTGCCACTTCTGAGAACGTCAATTGAAAAGCAGCCAGAGGTGGAAAAAAACAGCCAAGGGTGGAGCAGGCAGAGCAGGGTTCAAGTCTTGGCTTCAAAATCTGAAGTTATTGGAGCTTTCGGTTTGTGATTCCAAGAAAAGAGAGTTAAAGATACAATTGTGTAGAGTGGGTAGTGGAATATCTCTACTACAAAATTGTAGCTACTATTTTCATCATTCAGAAAATAGAAATAATTCTGCCCTCTTTAATTAGGCAACAGCAAATCTCACACATCACAAGGGACGTAGTTAGCACAGCAGTTTGGGAGCACTTCAGATTGTTTGCCAATAGAAGTGACAAAATTGTACCAAATAGAAGCAAGTCTCCCACACCCCACATTCTCTCGCTGGATCTAACTTGTGATGAAGAGTTAGATCCATCCTGCAACAGAGAATTCACATTTCTAGAGGACAAATTCTTTGTCTTTGGTACTTAGAAACAACCCTGGCATACAGTGGGAATTCAATAAACATGCTTAATAATAAAGTGCATGGATTAAGGTACAGGCCACGATGAGATCAGTGAGAAGGCTGTACTTCTTCAGTAGCAACTGAGTGGAGGCAGAGCTGTAGGTGCCTTGAAGAATAAAAATGAGTGAAAGAGCTACTGCCTGTGCCCTCTGGTGTGATTTGGTAGTCAGAGCAGATAGGGCATGTTTCAAGAAGAGTGAGTCATCTTGTGACTGGAACATCAGATTTGGGGAGATTTGAGGATTAATGTTAAATATATTTGGAAATATGGAATGATATGATGCAAAAAATTACTTTGAGTTCTTAGAAACTGTCCAGAATGCTTGATGCAAAGGAAAGGCCGATCAGATGGGAGCTGTTGGGAGGATATTAAAATAGTCTGGTATGCTAGTTTTCCAGCTAGAACCCACAGGATACAAAAAAGTGAGTGGCAGGGCTCTGAGATCCGTATCTTTACTTTCACTGGAGTCAGTCTACCTTTAAATGGGTTATATACTGAAAAATAAGTAGTTTTGGCAGGGATTGGGGAAATATGACAAGCTTCTGACCTAACATGTCAGAGAAAAGACTGGGTTAAAATTGGCAGTTATTAAACGATTGCATTTTAGAGTTGGCTGAATAATGTCAGGGTGCAAAAGAAGGAAAATCAAAATATGTTCATAAATTGATAGTGCTGGGATGAAGATAAAATTGACCTAGGTAACAAATGGAAGAGGAAGAGCAGGCTTAGGTTTGTCAAAGAACAATATTCAGCAAATTTAGTTTTGAAGGTTTAATTGGTTTTTATGAGCACTTCATAGATCAGGCAGCATATCACCTACAGAGTAGAAAAGTGCCCCAGTAAAATGAGTGGAGATGGGGGTGGGGAGACTTCAGTGGCAGAAAAGGCTGAAGAAAGAAGGAAAAAGGAACAAAAAGCAGATTGGTTGTTGCAAAGTCTTTTTTCTTATAGGGTTTAAGCAGAGGGACTCCCTTATTATGCCCAGACTGACTGGACCTCTGTGGATTGATTGTATACCATCTCTTGTTTATCTGGAAAACTGGTCCATCTAAGTTTAGTTTGAACATGTAGTACCTCACACAGTTGACTACATTGTAAAGTGATTTCATTCTAGTTTTGTCAGGTCTATTGGGACTGATTGCAGGAGTACAGTCTAAAACAATAGACTCCCATAAATTGTACATAACAAGTAAAAGAATGAGCAATTCTAAATATGGAATAAAATGAAACTAATTGGTTTGCAAAGGAGAGAACAAGTGACTTCATAAGAAAGATACTCAAAATATTTTAATTAAATATCAGAGATTAGCTCGCCAAAATTTGTCCATAGACTTCTACCAAGTTGGATAGATAAGAATTCACTTGAGAGATTTAAAAAACTACAGATTCTTGAAACTTAACTTCTGGTAATCTAATATGGTAGATGTGGAGTGGGACAGGGGAAGCCATTTTTTTTTTTTTTTTGTAAAATTGTCCTGGTTTCTTTTGGGCAGCCAAAATCTCTGGTGCAAGCCACTGTCCTGGGTTGTCCACCTGGATCTAGGTCTGATTTAGACCAGTAGATGAATGACAAAGGAAGAAAGAATGAGAATGATATCACCATTCTATCTCAATAAGATAGTTTTTCTTATTAACATCTAATGATGGAAAATATAAATTCCAGTCTTTAAGAGCTGAAGTTTTGTTAATCTAGTCCTTTCAGGGAGGGAGGGAATGCTGCTTTTCCTTCATGGAAAATTTTCCCTTCCTGATGTTCAAGTCAGCCGAATCCAAATCAAGATAATAAATTTCTTCTTGTAAAGGAAATTTAAATATAAAAATTAAGTCTCAACATTTCAGCTGTTGAGACAACTTTATTATCTGACCCAACTATCGCATTTAAGGTAGCTTTAAATATCAAAGATATTCTCTGATTTGTCTTCAAGGTTAAAAGCTACTTATGGGCCAAGATAATTTCCTACTTTGTGTTCTATAAACTTATGCATTTAAAGTACTTAGTAAATATATACAGGCAGTTCCTAACTAATGATGGTTTGACTTACAATATCTAGACTTTACAATGGTGCTAAAGAGATATGCATTCAGTGTAAACCATACTTTCAGTTTTGAATGTTGATCTTTTCCTGGGCTAGAGATATGCAGTGTTATATTCTCTCTTGATGTTGGGCAAGGGGAATCAGTTACAGCTCCCAGGGAGCCAGGTCATCAGGAAAATAAACAACCTATATTTATAGTGTGCTGTGTTGCTAAGCTATGATATCTGGTAAGGTAAAAGTAATAAATGCATCTTGACTTATGATATTTTCAACTTATGATGGACAACCCCATTGTAGCATCTATACTGATTTTATGAACTGTGTTTAATTGTCCAAGATGCTATTTCTTTTCTCTTCTCTTCTCTTCTCCTTTTCTTCTCTCTCTCTCTCTCTCTCTCTCTCTCTCTCTCACACACACACACACACACACACATTAATCATGATATATGGTTCAGTTCCAGTCAACATAATGTCAAGATCCACCATCTTCCAAAATACAGCCTAAATAGAGTAATCATCTATTTTTCAATGTACTAATTTTATAAATTTATAATGTAGAGATATGATGATAAATTCTTTAATAATTAACTATTTTCAGAGGGTCTTTTCATATTTTTCAGATCTTTGTCAAATAGGATGGGATTGAAATTCCAAGGTTATGGATTTTCACACAAAGTTTTCTATGAAGAAATTGCTACTTGAATAGCTATCAAGTCAGTAGTTGAGCAATTTCACACTTCAAGTGAAATTAAAGATGGGGAATGATCTAAGGCAATTTAAAAAGAATAGGAAGTGTTTCAAACTTTTACTTCAAACTTTGAAGATATTTGGAAGATCTGATTAAATGTCAATAAATAATATATCAATATATCAGTGTATGGAGGTATTTCCAATTTGTATTATTGGAGACATTATTAAACATGATTGCATTTAGTTCTCATACAAGCCATGAAAGTGATAGTGCCAATAGATACTAGTTTCTTCAAAGCATAGATGAAAAAATTGAGTTGCCAAGGGCTAATCAGAGGCATTTGGGCTGAGTTCCTTTCTTTGCATTTATTATGTATTTTTATTTCTCTTGGTTACATTAAAAACCAATCTGGTGGAAAGCCATTCCTTCCTAGTGGTCAGAAAGGACCACCTTTTAGAAGAGACCATGGGATGCTGTCAAAAGAAATGAACTTGGAGAAGATACAAGATGGCGACAGAATACGGCCCCTAAACGGGCCTGCCTCGAAATCACCTTGGGGGCTCAAAACTGAACAACATTGCTCAACCATAGAAGAACCAAAACCCAATATCTGGGCGTGGCGTCACATGCTTGTAATCCAGTACTTGGGATGCTGAGACTGGAGGATCTCAGGTTCGAGGCCAGCCTCAGCTACTTAGTGAGGACCCTCTTCAACTTAGTGAGACCCTGTTTCAAACATAAAGAATAAAAAATAGGGCTGCGGGTGTAGCTCAGAGGTAGAATGTCCTTGGTTTCAATCTCCAGTACCGCAAAAGAAAAAAAAAAGCAAAACTTCAATATCCAGTAACTTGAGTACAACTACACAGACACAGAGTCGACCAGCAACAGAAGCCCATAGAAAACTGTAATCCCATGTAGGCAGGTTTGGAAAGGAACCATCTTCTCCCGGACCCTACAGCCGGGGTTAATAGCCCCCCTCCACAAAAAATCGGGGTGAGGAATTAGAGCAGAATTCTGTGAGTGGTGGGGCCACCCAACAGCAAATCGTGATACCCTTCAAAGGCTGCCCTAGCCTGGGCTCCTACCAGAGCCACACACCTCTCACCCACCACGCTAAGAGCCCTGAGATCCCAAATACTCGTGTCTTTGACCCGGGGAGCCCCCGGCCCCACCACCAGAGACCTCGCGACCATTCAACCCGGTGCGCCTCCGGTGGTGTCACCCGAGAACACGCGAGCGATCGTGCTGCCACACGAGACCGTGCTACCATCCACGCTGCACCTCCGACCCAGTGCGCCCCTGGTGCCACCACCCGAGACCGCAAGACCGTCCACACTGTGCCTAGGACCACGCGTGTCCCCAGTGTCGCAACCCAGGTGACACTCCGCGCTCCTCCCTTGGGCCTGCGCACCGTGCCTTAGTGCCCGTGCACCCCCAAGCACTGCCACCCAAGACCCGGAGCCCAAGCCCCTTTTGGGGTTGCAGGATCCTCAGTGCCTCGCACAGAAGCCCAGGCACCCTCCAGCGATGCCACCCAAGACCAAGAGTCTGCACGCATCCCTTGGGGCCCATGTGATCCCCATCACCTGTGTCTTGGAGACCGGGCACCTTTCAGCACCGACACCCAAACCTGGGAGCCCACACCCAACACTGCGCCTTGAAGTGCACCTCACGAGCCACCACCCAAGCTCTGGAGCCCAGGTACTTCCCCCCACACATACACCAAGCCCCAGTCAACCAGATGGGAGGGAACCACAGCCTGTAGCGTACTGACCCAATTGGGTCTACAAGGACCATCAAGAAGCTTATATGAGCTGGGTGTAGTGGCACATGCTTCTAATCCCAGTACTTGGGAGGCCAAGACCGGAGGATCCAGGATCACGGACAACCTCAGCTACTTAATGAGGCCCTCCGCAACTTAGTGAGACCCTGTTTCAAAATAAAGAATAAAAAATGGGACCGGGGGTGTAGCTCAGAGGTAGAATGCCCCTGGGGTCCATCCCCAGTACCGTAAAAAATAAAAAATAAAAAAGAGGTCTTATACACAGAAAGGAAGATGATGCAAAGGCAACAGAAACACAAAATTGAAAACACCAAAAATACAAGAATGAAGAACAGTGAGGAAACAAGAAAAACTCACAATGAATCAACAAGTGAGGTTACTGATACTGACCTGCAGGAAATCGAAGATGGAGAATACCAAATTTTGATCTTCAGAATGATGAAAGGTCTCAAAGAAAGGGTAGAGGAGATGAAGGAGGAAGTTGAGGCTCTAAGAAAGAATCAGAAAGAAACTCAGAAGGTAATGAAGGAATCAATAAATGAATTAAAGACTGCAATAGAAACCAATTCGAGCATGCTCAATCACATGGAAAACAGGGTATCACTCCTGTAAGACAGTTTATTCAAAAGTGAAAACAAAGTCAACGATATACAGAAGATATTACAACAACGCACCCTAACCATCCAAGAAATACAGGTCAATACAAGACATCCTAATCTAAGTAAAAAGGCATTGAAGAAAGTTTAGAAGCACAGACCAACAGTATCAGAAACCTCTTCAAAGAAATAATTTCAGAGAATTATCTGAACATAGAAAAAGATTTGGACATTCACATACAGGATACATATAGAACATCGTGAAGACAGGTCCAAAGAAGGGCCTGCCCATGCCATGTAATAATTAAAATGACTAAAATAGAGGCCAAAGAAAGAATCTTAAAAGCAGCAAGAACAAAAGAACAGGTGACATACAGGGGCAAAACAAGAAAAATAACCCCAGACTTCTCAACCCAAGTCAGGAATGCCAGGATTGGTATGAAGTACTCCAGACCCTGGAAGAAAACAACTTCCAACCAAGACTTGTATATTCAGCAAAGCTATCATTAAAAACTGATGGAGAAATAAAAATGTCCCATGATAAGCAAACACTTAAAGAATTCATGAGGACCAAGCCAACACTAGAGAAAATCCTAAAAGAAATAAATTACAAAGAAGGAAAAACAAGCAATTTTCAGAACCACAGGAGAGGTGAACTCCACCAGGTAGGCAACTAAACAAGGAGATTTGTCACTACAGCAAACAGAAAATAGAACTCAAAATGATAGGAAACAAAAATCATATCTCAATAATACCATTGTATGTCAAAGGACTCAACTCCCCAATTAAAAGGCATAGACTGGCAATGTGGATTAGAAAGCATAACCCAGCTATATGCTGCTTACAAGAAACTCACCTTCTATATGAAACTATAAGAAACTCACCTTCTATACTCATATGCTAAGGTGAAAGGATGGAAAAAGATATTCCAAACGGAGACCAAAATCAAGCAGGGGTAGAAACGCTTATATCTGACAGAACAGACATTAAGCTAAAACACATCAGAAGAGACAAAGAGGGTCACTTCTTAATAATAAAAGGAACAATCCAACATGAAGATATAATGATAGTAAACATGTATGCCCCAAATGTGGGTGCACCCACATTCATAAAACAAAGTCTTCGGGACATCAGGTCCCAAATAGACCCAAACACAATGATATTGGGAGACTTCAACAGACCACTCATGCCACTAGATTGATCCTCCAGACAAAATTGTATAAAGATTCTTCAGACCTAAAAAAAACTATAGACCAAATGGATCTAATAGACACATACAGATTATTTCAACCAGCAATACCAGAATACACATTTTTCTCAGCTGCTCACGGAACATTCTCCAAAATAGACCACATCCTGGATCACAAAGCAAGCACCACCAAATTCAAAAGATGTGATATAACTCCCTGCATCTTCTCAGATCACAATGGAGTGAAACTGGAAATTAACAACAGGAAGACCAAAAGTAATCACATAAGAACATGGAGACTGAATGATACACTTCTGAACAAGGACTAGATCAGAAAGAAATAAGGGGAGAAATAAAAAAATCCTGGAATTAAATGAAAATAGAGGCACAATGTACCAAAATCTATGGGACACTTTGAAGGCGGTGTTAAGAGGAAAATTTATAGCACTGTGTGCCCACATAAGAAAAACAGAAGACATCCAAATAAATAACCTAATGACAAACCTCAAGGATCTTGAAAAATAGGAACAGTCGAAGCCCAAAGCCAGTAGAAGGCAGGAGATAACAAAATCAGAGCAGAAATTAATGAAAGAGAGAATAAAACAATACAAAGAATCAACAAAACAAGAAGCTGTTTCTTTAAAAAGATTAACAAGATTGAAAAACCACTAACTAACCTATCCAAAAGAAGGAAAGAATCAACCCAAATTACCAAAATCAGAAATGAAAAAGGGGATATCACCACAGATAGTAGAGAAATCCAGAGGATCATAAGAAACTACTTTGAAAACTTATATTCCAATAAAATGGAAAACATGGAAGAAACTGACAGATTTCTAGACACATACAATCTACCTAAATTGAACCAAGAGGATATAGAAAACCTGAATCAACCAATAGCAAGCACAGAGATAGAAACAGCAATAAAAAGTATGCCATTAAAGAAAAGCTCAGGTCCAGATGGTTTTCCAGCCAAATTTTACAAAACCTTTACAGAAGAACTAAACCCAATACTTCACAAAATATTCCGTGAAATTGAAAGAGATGGAATTCTTCCAAATTCCTTTTATGAGGCCAACATCACATTAATACCAAAGCCAAATAAAGATACCTCAAGAAAAGAAAATTACAGGGCAATATCACTAATGAATATAGATGCAAAAATTCTAAATAAAATACTAGCCACGCACATTCAAAACAATATTGAGAAAATTGTACACCAAGACCGAGTTGGTTTCATCCCAGGAAAACAAAGCTGTTTCAACATACGCAAAACAATACATGTTATTCACCACATAAATTGAACTAAAAACAAGAGTCACATGATTATTTCAATAGATGCAGAAAAAGCATTTGATAAAATTTAACAACCATTCATGTTAAGAACTCTACAGAAAATCAGAATAGAAGGAACATATCTCGATATCATTAAGTCAATATATGAAAAACCGAAAGCCAACATCATATTGAATGAGGGAAAATTGCCAGAATTCCCCTTAAAATAAGGAACAAGACAAGGATGTCCACTATCACCACTCCTTTTCAATATAGTCCTCGAAACTCTTGCCAGAGCAATAAGACAAGAGAAGGATATCAAAGGAATTAAAATACAAAAAGAAGAATTAAAATTATTTTTATTTGCAGATGACATGATCCTATTCCTACAAGACCCAAAGAACTCAACCAAAAGTCTACTAGAGCTGATTAACAAATTCAGCAAAGTAGTAGGATACAAGATCAACCTAAGAAAATCAGTAGCTTTCATATATGCCAACCATGAATCCACTGAGAAAGAAAACCAGATAACAATTCCATTCACAATAACTTCAAACCAATCAAATATCTATGAATAAACTTAATCAAAGAGGTAAAAGACCTCTACAATGAAAACTATAGAACACTGAAGAATGAAATCAAAGAAGATCTTAGAAGATGGAAAGATCTCCCCTGCTCTTGGATAGGCAGAATAAATATTATCAAAATGGATAATTCTGCCAAAAATGGTCTACAGAGTCAATGCAGTCCCTATCAAAATACCAATATTATTTTTCATAGAGCTAGAAAAATCAGTCATTAATTTCATATGGAGAAACAAAAGACCCAGAATAGCTAAAGCAATTCTCAGCAATAAGAACCATGAAGGAGGCATCACAATCCCTGACTTCAAATTATACTACAGAGCTATAGTAATAAAATCAGTATGGTATTGGCACAAAAACAGACATATACCTGTGGAACAGAAAGAAGATACAGAAACAAGTCCACAAACTTATAGCCAATTGATTTTCGTCAAAGTTACCAAACACGTACATTGGAGAAAGGACAGTCTTTTTAACAAATGGTGCTGGGAAAACTGGTTATCTACCAGTAGAAAAATGGAACTAAATCCTTACCTCTAACCTTGCACAAGAGTCAACTCAAGATGGATCAAAGACCTAGAAATTAGACCAGACACTGTGAAATTACTAGAGGAGGGCATAGGTTCAACACTTCAACATATAGGCATAGGTAGAAACTTCCTCAACAAGAACCTAAAGCACAGGAAATTAAAACAAGAATTAGTAAGTGGGATAGCATTAAACTACAAAGCTTCTGCTCATCAAAGCAAACCATCAAGAACCTAAAGAGAAAGCTAATGGAATGGTAGAATATCTTTATAAGCTATCCCTCTGACAGAGGTCTAATATCTAGGATATACAAAAGAGCTTAAAAGACTTTACACTAAAAAACCAAATAATCTAATCAAGAAGTGGGAAACTGAAATGATTAGACACTTCACGAAAGAGGTGATACAAATGGCCAATAGATACAATGAAAAAATGTTCAACATCATTAGCCATCAGAGAGATGCAAATCAAAATTACTCTAAGATATCATCTAACCCCAATTAGAATGGCGATCATTAAGAAGTCAAATAACAACAAATGGTGAGAATGTGGGGAAATAGGGACTCTTCCACACCTTTGGTGGGATTGCAAACTAGTTCAACCACTATGGAGATAAGTGTGGAGAGTCCTCAGAAAACTGGGAATGGATCCACCATATGATCTGTCTATACCACTAGTGGGTATCATACCAAAGGGATTGAAACTAGAAAACTACAGTAATATATGCATACCTGTGTTCATAGCAGCACAATTCACAGTGGCCAAATTATGGAACCAACTTAGGTATCCATCAACAGATAAATGGATTACAAAATTATGGGAAATACACACAATGGAATTCTACTCAGCAATAAAAAAGAACAAAATAACACCATTTACAAGAAAATGGAAGGATATGGAGAACATTATGTTAAGTGAGATTAGCCAGCATAGGGAGTAGTGGGGATACAAAAGGGACTCCAGACGATAGTGGAGAACCCTCAGTGGAGCAAGGGAAGCAGTATAAGGGAAGGGGAAGAGCAAGAAAGAAGTGAATCAATGGAATTACTATCACAAACAATGTATACATATGAGAATATACCAACGTCATTCTCGGTACTTCATATTGGGGGGGGAGGTGGTAGGGGACACTAAGAGCTGTGTGCATGTATGTTAATATCAAATTGATATTCATTGTGATGTGAAACTACAATGCACCAATAAAAGCATATTAAAAAAAAGAAATGCACTGAGTTTTGCCATTGAAAATGAATCTGAGCCAGGCGTGGTGGCGCACACTTGTAATCCCAGTACTTGGGAGGCAGAGATGGGAGGATCCGGGTTCGCGGCCAGCCTCAGCTCGCTCTCTCTCTCTCTCTCTCTCTCTGTCTTTCTCTCTCTCTCTCTTTCTCTACTTAGTGAGGCCCTCCGCAACTTTGTGAGACCCGGTTTCAAAATAAAGGATAAAAAATAAAAAATAGGGTGTAGCTTGGAGGTAGAACGCTCCTGGGTTCAATCCCCGGTATTGCAAAAAAAAAAAAAAAAAAAAAGAAAGAAAATGAATCTGCCTGGGCTCATAACTGACTTCAAGCTACCCCATTTTGTCTTTGAAATCCATTTTTGTTCTGGTGGAAACAAAGAGCACAGCATTTTCAATCTGCTTTGGCAGCTCTAGGATCCATAATAGCCCAATCCAATTAAAAGCTTATTCACTTCCACCATTTCTATTCACTAGATTGCTCTGCCATAATAAAGTAAGTTGAGCAGGGCAAATCCCTTCTGAAGATGAAGAAGACTGCCTATTGATTGACATCATCAATGTCTTTTGTGATTGACTTGGCTTTCATTTCCTAGGGCTTACAGGAATGCTTGTTTGCTAAGAGAATGGGAAAAAAAATGGATAGCATAGGTGTTTACCTGCTCTAACACTATCATAGCCAAAGCTAAGAATAAACAACAAACTAATTGATAAATTAGTCCCAAACCATAGGCAAATATTTGGAATGATCTAATGGTTTCATATATATATTTTATACTATTTTGGGAACATTTAAAAGCTTTGACTTTAATTCACAACAATATGAGTGAAAAAAAGAAGTGAAATAAAGTCTGAGCTACACACAAACTAACAAATGGAATTTAATCCAGCATAGCACAATGTAGTAATCCATGGACTTGGGATAGGGGCCATGAGTTCTAGATGTTTCCATTAGCTATTGGTGTACTTATTACAAATCATTGAAGCTTTGTGGGTTCCATAGAGAAGATCAAGGCAAACAGATTGTTCTGCAGCCAGAAAAACTGGGATTCTAAAATCTAAGAAGAATCCCTTGCTCTTTGAATATAACTAAATCAAGTGAAGTTTCAAATATTGGTATTATGCCTCTGACCTGAGGCTTAAACCACAGACTTTATTATCAGCCATTTCTTCTGGGACTTTCTAGGCCAAGCCAACTCCTAATTGAGAAATAAGCTTTAATCTCATTTAACATAGCTATTATGGCAACATGTAAAGCCTGAGTTCCCATGGAGGCCTGCAAAAGAGCAAATTTGAGGAGGAAAATACTTCATATGTCTAGGGTCTAGCCTCAGTATATCCCCTTGTCCCTAACTGTAAACTATCCTCTGGAGACAAATAAACATGGATTATATATAATGAAGATTATTGAACCTTTGCAAAAATATCTAACAAAGCATCAGTCATATAAAATGTTACTTTCAGTTATTGTCATTATTTTTATGATGATGATGTGTGTGTGTGTGTGTGTGTGTGTGTGTGTGTGTGTGTTTGTGTTTGTGTGTGTGTGTGTTACTGGGGATTGAACCCAAGGACATTTTACCTCTGAGCTACATCCCCGTATGTATTTTATTTTTTATTTTAAAACATGGTCTCACTAAGTTGCTGAGAGTCTTGCTAAGTTGTTGAGGCTGTCCTTGAACCTGTAATCCTCCTGTCTCAGCTTCCCAAGCACTGGGATTACAGGCATATGCCACCACACTCAGTTTATTGACATTATTATTAACAGTAGTTGCAATAGGGGCACCAGCAAAACCAACTTAAAAGTTGTTAAGTTGTCTTATAAACCAGTCCCTGGGTTAGCAATATTGGGTGTGGTCTCTATTCTCAAATGACTCAACAAGATCTTTGAATTCACCAGGCTATAAATCAAGGGAAGAATGCTTTCAGATAACCCAGAACACATAATTCCATCAAACAAAAGAAATGACAGTACTATTCTGTAGACAAATATGAAACATAGACATATAATTATTAAAGCTGACCAGGATTTGATCAGGTCCCTTTTAACCTTACAAAAATGTCTATTAAAAAATAGAAGACAATGCCAGCTCCTGATTTCCTTCATGCAAAACATTCATCAAATCATCTAAAGAGCTTCTCCATCTCCACTTCTGCAATGAATACTCCATCTTTTTATGGGACAGCTGAATTCCACTCAAACTCTTTTGTTGATATTGTGAAAGTTTTCAGTTCCAAAATAGTCATTTATGTCAAAACAAACTAAATGGAGCTGAAGGATCATGAAAAGAGGTTGTCATAAAAGACTCTGCCCAACCGTATTCTTGTAGTTCAGGTCATTCCTATGAGGACATCTTCCAAGTAAGTTGTTGCTAACTGAAACCTTGAGAGTAGGCTTGTTAAATCACAATTTTTCAGCTAAGGTCCTTTTATCAAGACATCTCCTACTGGTGGCCAGTTGAAAGCTCTTCTTAGTAATAGCCAGTCCACCAATCTGCAAAGCTAGCACCTACAATGAGCTTCTCTGACCAATGATTTTTGTTTGAAAACAGCTTACACTGACTTCTCCTTTTACCCTTTAGAAAACGTATCCTTACCGGGCGTGGTGGTGCACTCTTGTAATCCCAGTACTTGGGAGGCGGAGACCAGAGGATCAGGGTTCGCGGCCAGCCTCAGATACTTAGTGAGGCCCTCTGCAACTTTGTGAGACCGGGTTTCAGAATAAAGTATAAAAAATAAGCCGGGCGTGGTGGCACACGCTTGTAATCCCAGTACTTTGGGAGGTGGAGACCGGAGGATCCGGGTTTGCTGCCAGCCTCAGCTCTCTCTCTCTCTCTCTCTCTCTCCCCCTGTCTCTCTCTCTCTCTACCTAGTGAGGCCCTCCGCAACTTCGTGAGACTCGGTTTCAAAAAATAAAGTATAAAAAAATAGGGCCGGGGGTGTAACGCGGAGGTAGAATGCCCCTGGGTTCAATCCCCGGTACCACAAAAAACAAAAAACGTATCTTCGGCTCAACCTCTATGGATATGCCTATGATCTGCCCTGGCATGGATTTCCTAGATTATAATCCCCTGCTCTTTCACAGATAAACTCATTTTTCTTGAGACAGTCTGAGGTATATATATGGACACAATGAAAAACCAGAGCAGATTAAACTGACTTTCCTCAATCAATCTCTTCACAAAGAAACATTAAATCATTCAAACTGAAGTAGGTGCCCTGTGGTTACCAGTCAGCTGAGAGTCCACATCTGTGGCACTCTTCACCTATGCCCTCTAGCTCATGGAGATCCCACATCAAAGGAAGGTAACATTGGTTAAATATAAAACAAAATAAAAGAAAGCAAACACACTTTTTCCCCCCAGGGGCACCATCTGTACCCTTGAGGTTGCAGTCTGTGTGTGGAGGTTAAACACTAATTTGCCTTCGATCTGCAAATATATTGACTGCACTTTAGGCGTGGTCATGGAGACCTTCAGGTATGTAAGAAAATAGCCCTCAGATGACTGCAGAGATTGCTCCAAAGTAACACCACTCTTCCTTACTCAGGTTGCTTTTTTCAGGCAACACTAATGCATTTTTTTTGTACCCTGCAAGCTATTATCCTGAAAGTGGAGTAATTTAATTACAAAAACTGGTCAAAATTTGTTCCCAATTTTTGTTGAAGCAAGCAAGGATACCACCTTGGCCCTGAAATACATCTAGGTCATGCTCACTGGCCAGGGTGATTATGGATGATCAAATTACCCTAGACTTCCTCCTTGCAAGCAAACTTAATGCAATCATTAAGATGTTCTTCTGTGCCTGGACTATAGCTATGAGCCAAGTAGAAAAGTCAATACAGACTCTTAGAAAGTCACCTGGGTTTCTAAGTTAGACCTAATAATTTTAACTTGTTCAATTTGTTTGGTCTAGGGGAGCATGGTTAAGGTAGGCATTAAAGGGTGACCACATCTTGCTGTGGAGTCTTGCTAATGCAAATCTTGCTGTATATTATATGAGACAAATTATGTTGATTTATTTCCAGCTTAAATTGTTTAGATTAATCAGGGTGGCTGAAGTAGTGTTATAACCAAGGGACATTTTCCTAGAAGCGAATACAATGTAGGCATGAGGAGTATATATTTTGGCAATTCTTCATCTGTTCCTCACATTTCTACATGTCTATTCTATACTACCTTTCAAGGATGTTTGTAGAGCAAATAGGCTTGGAAGATAGAGATAATATCTCCCTCCAGAGAAAAGTACAAGTTTGTTTACTGAACAATAAAATGAAGATGGTATCTCCAGCGTGGGCAAAGATCAGACAGTTTCACTATCCTTTATCAAAGATTTGGGTTCTCTAAACTGGGGCTCCTATCCTGCTATCACACACTGCAGGTGTGTATGGGTAGGTACCATTTGGCCTTCTTTTCTATGTCTCTCCATGAAATGTAGAGCTCTTAGAACTTGCAACAAATGACCATACTCCAGAAACTGAAACTGTTATAAATAATTAAGTGCTTTATCTTAATTAAGTCCAGGAGTCTGATGTCTTTTGCTACTCTCCATTAAATGATGCAAATAACTTAATGTGCAAGTAAGGTAAAATCTTAGACCCTTCAGAGTTCTTCATAGAGGGTAGGCAAGGTGGCAGAGTTATGATGGTAAATGTTTTCATTTTTTGTACTTTAACTGCACCTTGTTTTTTGACAACTCATATTTTTTAGCAAGCATGAAAAATTATCTTTATAATATGATTTTTATATGTGGAAACTATCTCACCCTGAAATCACCATATATATCTTTTTCCTTCTCACTGGGACAATATTCGTATTAAAAATAGTGACTATGAACTGATATTAATAGTCTACTAATATTAATAGCCTATTAATATTAATGTTATAGTCTACTAATATTAAAGCAATTAGGTAAAGATCATTATTTGGAATAGATATTTGATAAAACATACAATATCTGTACTACATCTACTAAAATGTCTGTGTTTACAAAACCTGTGTATTTGTGAGGATAGATTAGGCTTATTCTAAAGCAACAAACAACCCTAAAATTCTAGTGGCACAGCACATAAAGTTTATGCCTCACTTACACAAATTCTGCTGACAACTCCCCAGGGCAGAGGCTTTTATGCCATCCAGGCTGCTGGATATTGGCTCTCCATTTTGCTGCCACACTCACCTTATCAGGGTAAGAGAGTATTGGAATATTGTACATGGGTTTTTGTTGTCATCCTTGTTGCCTCAACATGAAAGAGACATATGACAATACCCCTCATTGTCTGTTGATGAGAATTAGTCACATGATCCTTCCAAATTGCAAGGGAACTGAGGAATTAGAACTTTGCACTCATTTCCGTATGTGAAAATAAGATAACACAGCATATACTGTGGTTTGGATGTTACATGTCCCTCAACAGCTCATATATTGAAGCCTTGGTCCCCAGTGCAGTAGTGTTCAGAAGCTGGTCTTTGGAAGGTGATTGGATCATGAGAGCTCTAACCTTATCGATGGATTAATCCATTTGTGGATTCATAACTTAATGGGCTCTTATGAGGTGGTAGAAACTTTAGGGAAAGGGGCCTACTTAGAGGAAGTATGGCATTGGCAGTGTGCCCTTGAACAGTACTTTTTTTTTTTGCGGTACCGGGGATTGAACGCAGGGGCGTTCTACCTCCACGCTACGCCCCAGGCCCTATTTTTTATACTTTATTTTGAAACCGAGTCTCACGAAGTTGTGGAGGGCCTCGCTAAGGAGAGAGAGAGAGAGAGAGAGAGAGAGGAGAGAGAGCTGAGGCTGGCCGCAAACCCGGATCCTCCAGTCTCCGCCTCCCAAAGTACTGGGATTACAAGTGTGCGCCACCACCCCCGGCTGAAGAGTACTTTTTGTCCCTGGGTCTCTGTCTCTGTCTCTCTCTCTCTCTCTCTGTCTCTGTCTCTGTCTCTCTCTCTCTCTCTGTCTCTCTCTCTCTGTCTGTCTGTCTCTCTCTCTCCCTCTGTCCCTCTTTTCTTCCCTTCCTCCCTCCCTAACTTTCTTTTCTTCCTGGCCACCATGAGGTTGCAACATCACTCCACTACATATTCCCCACCATGATGTTCTGCTTCACTATGGACCTAGAAACAAAAGACCCTAGTGACCAAGTGACCAGGGACCGAAACCTCTGAAACTGTGAACCAAAATAAATCTTTCCTTCTTTAAGTTGATTTTCTTGGGTATTTTGTCAGTGATAGAAAGCTGACTAGCACAATACATAATTTTCTATAATTTTTTCTATAAAAATTAGAAAAGTAAATTACATTTGTATCCCATCCAAAAAAAAAAAAAGGGTCGTGATTGAATCACTATAAGTTCCCATGTCTTTATGCGATAGTAAATACCCAGGACAAGAAGACATCTTTCCATCAGTTAGAACAGTCATTAGGTTGTCTCTGAAGTGAGTGAACAGTGAGCAGTGTGAAAAAGCACTCTTAGATAATTCTCTGAGATAATCTAAAAAACAATGCTAACTCTCATCCTCAGTATATTGGGGTAATTATTCAAGTAATTATTTCAATTTTATTATTATGCATTTCATATACATTGTCCCATTTAATCAACACAAATCCCTACAAGTTAGATTTTATAATGATTCCCACTTTTAAATGAGAAAAGTAGTCAACAAGAAAAAAATAATGTGTCCATTGAGGAATTCATGCATTTTAGCTCTTGAAACCAGACTCTTGACCATCTCATTATATTACCTCCTCATAATAATCACATATTACGAAGGCATGTACTACCAAATGGTCACTATCTCTTAAAATGACACCAAGACAGTCTCTCTGAAAAATAAAATAAAGTAAAATAAATAAGAAAGAAAAATAAAATACAATTTGGTACCAAGTATATAGACAGATTCAAGTTTTACAAAATCCAGACTGTTAGGGTAGCTTTGAAAGTAGGGGAAGTTGAAGACATTTTGTCAATCTGGGCTATTTTTTTATTTAGTGTGTCTCACAATTGGATCAGAAAATTGATGAGGTGTTTGAGAGTCCTGGTTTTCAGGGTGGTATTTGTCTAACTTCCAGAGCACACACTATCAGTACCCATATTTTCAGCCAGGGCAGATGTCTTTCAGAACACAATTGGGAAAAGCATGGTTATATTTGGGATAGTAACCATTGATTGATGAATTATGTTTGCAGTGATGTTTAAATGCTACTAATATTAAAATGTAGGACAATGAATTGTCTCTATATCAAATAATATTTTGACCGGGCATGGTGGCGCACACTTGTAATCCCAGTACTTTGGGAGGCAGAGACCGGAGGATCCGGGTTCGCGGCCAGCCTCAGTGCTCTCTTTGTCTCTCTCTCTCTGTCTCTCTCTCTCTACTTAGTGAGGCCCTCCGCAACTTCGTGAGACCCGGTTTCAAAATAAAATATAAAAAATAGGGCTGGGGGTGTAGTGTGGAGGCAGAACGCCCCTGGGTTCAACACCCGGTACTGCAAAAAAAAATAATAATAATAATATTTTGTAACAAATATATCACCAAACCCAGTTTTATGTCTATTATCAATTTAGGATTTCAAAGATCTAGTTAGAGAGGTATAATATCTACTGTCACCACCATAGTACAGGTAAAAAAAAACTGTAGCAAAGATTAAATTGCTTTATTTATTTTTAGCCCAAATGAATCATATGGTTTTATAAGCCAGATTGATTGTCAAAGAATGAAATGAGGTATTTCTTAGATGTCAAGGACTGTGTGTTTCCTTAAGGTGGATCAGTAAGATGAATCAGTAATTATAGCAAATTGCATGGAACATAATTTGTTGAAGGTCCCATAAGGATAATATTTTGATGCTCTGGTTCTAACCCCATTCAATTAATTATGATCACAAAGAGAAGTAATATTCAGATTGGTTTGACTCATGGTTCTATATGTAGATAATATTATGAGATGACTAACTATATTCATGGACTTTTTTCCAGTTTTAGATTCAAAGCTTAGATGTAAGCAAGTCGTGAACTAAATCGGAGCATGTTTAAAAGGAAATGAAATAGTACAGTTATTTTCAAGAGGTTGTGTGCCTGCCTCTATCTCATTTAACCTTAAAACATCTGTGAAATACCTGCTATCAGTTCCACTTTAGAGATAAGATAACTTAAGATATCATCTTGGTTAAATAAACTTCTCATAGTCTCCTAATCAGAAGAGGTAAAAATTAAGATTGTTCTAGTATGACAACTTTGATGCCTATCCAACTTTATTTTGTTTTGGTATTGGTGATTGAATCCAGAGGCATTCTACCTCTGAGCTATACCCCCAGTCCTTTTTATATTTTACTTTTTGAAGCAGGGTCTCCCTATGTTTCTGAGGGTCTCACTCAGTTGCTGAAGCTGACCTCAAAGCTGCAACCCTCCTTTCTCCACCTCCCAAGTACTAGAATTACAGGTGTGTGCCACTCACCTGGCCCATATGTCTTTCTTATATAGTGTATGCCTTCTGTTTACAAAATAACATGGCCGTTCTATAGGGGTAACTACTTCTGATTAATTTTTTATTTGTTTCCCACTTGATAAGAAGGCCCTCTGTATAGAACTTTGTTTCATTGAACCAAATAAGGCGCAGTGAAGGTTTTCTCAAGAACTTCTTAAAAAATGTAGTTTAGTTTACAATTTTAATAGCACATTGCACTATTTTCTGTGACAATGCATCTAAATAAGCTGGTAAACTCTTTCCAATCGCATCTGTTATCTGACATATAAATATGGCCCAGATATTATGGAAAATGCCTAAAGCCCCTGGAAAAATCAGTTCAAATTCATGGAAAAGTGATTTAGAATAAGAAAGGAGAAAAGAATTCACAATTCTACATGGATTCCAGAGAATTACCATTTAGATTCAGTGCTGACCTGACTCAGGGGATTTGTTTTGATATTAAGGGAGCTGTTTTGTATCGCCATCATCCCTTCAAGCTAGGATGTTATTGCATCTTTCAAAAAATTGCAATCTAATAAAATCTAAGGATAGTCTCCAGGTTTCTGGAGAGTTTAAATTCCACACGTACAAACTGTCAGCTTTAAGTAAGTCATGCAAAACTCTATCTAAATAATTCAGCCTTTCCCTGAATATGGGAAATGGGAAATGTTATTTGGTAGTTAGAATAAAATGGTTTGAATGGCGAGGAATAGATTAAACCTGCTCACAGTCACTGAGCAGAGATAATAAGAGATGATTTGAAAGTGGAAATAGCCATTTGTGATGGGTTTTGCTGTTAACATACTAGCACGTGTGATCATGTTAGAGAGCAGGGAAGAAACCAGTGAGCGTTCCCCCATTTCTGTAAATGAAGCATTCACTGAAGGTCCCTTCCTGTTACAATTTCTTACAGCTTGCCCTTGACTCCCATTCACCAACCATCCCACAAGGGACCCAGAATAGAAATATTCCCATGAATGTAAATCAAGAAGCCTGTGGAAAGAGTCCCCTGAACAGATCTTATCAGGGTGATTCCTAACTGAAAACCAAAATCCATGCAAAAGAACTCCAAGGATGTATTACTTTAGATATATGTAGCAGAGAGCTTCAGGCAATAGTTTGAGACTTATACAAAGCTGGACTGTAGATCAGCTGTCTCTTTCTATCCTGCTTGGGCAAATTAATTAATTTCTTTGAGTCTTAATTTCCTCATTTTTATCTTTAAGAAAATTAAAACACAGTACATATCTCAGCATGGACTAAATTAGAGTATATATTCAAAATGCTTAGAATAATGCTTGGTCTACAGTAGCTCTCAATAGTTGTTATTTTAAAATTAGGACCAAAAAAAAGACCTAACTTAAATGCATTTTGGATTGTTTTGAATATAGAAGGAATATTTGATGAACATTCTGAATATTTCATTAGCAAATACTTATTAAAGTCTTATCTGTGCACCCATCCCTGTCCTTCTATAGCTGAAGCCCTGAAGTACCCAGGCATGAAAATAGGACACATTTCTCTAGAAAACATCTAATTTTTCCCTACTCTATTCCTCCTATCGCCAATATCCATGTCATAAGTCCCTCTCTATACTCTACTCTGGGGTAAAATCAGTTTGAAATTGCCTTTTTTTTCTAATTAATTTCACCTCTTTTAGACTGCCTTTTCATGTAAAATTCTTCCTGTGACTGATAAATGTCCTTGTCTGTGCAGAGTTTAACTACTTCCCAAAGCGTCTGTTGCTTGCCAGGCAAACATGTCCCACGCGTTCTTAAGGAATCACTTCCATTGACATTACACGTGAGAATACCAACATCAGTCTCAATACCCTGTGTGCGGAAGGGGTGGAATGGGGAGGGAGCCGGAGGAAAGCCCACCAAATGCAGTATGCATGTATCTCACTATCACTATGAATTGCATTATGATGTGAGACTATAATACACCAATAGAAGTATTAAAAAGTAGGTTTCCTTCTAGAAAATTTGGTTAAGACATTCTTTACAAGAGATAGAAAGATAAAGTGACATCCATTTGTTAGGCACCAGTTTGAAATTTGAATTGTAGAAATCATATGATAGAGACATCGTTTTATAAAATTATAATAATTCGATCATGGCCATCCCCACCATCATAACCACCTCCTAATCTGCAGTAATTCTAGAGGATGGAGCATCACTCTCTAGAAAAGAGCTCTGTATGCAGTCAGTAAGCACGGAGAGTGAAAAAGTACAGTAGTCAAAATGCTGAGATGGTCTTCAGGATTCCTGTTCCTACCTATCCCTTGTAGAATCCCTGTCCTGGGAGTGTGTGTGGGAGTTGTGAATGTAACAGCTCACTGTGTCTGTGCTTATGTTGAATTATTTGTTAAAAGACATGTTTTGGATGTAGCGAATGTCCCTAATGAGTTATATATTTGAATTAATAAAAAGGCAGATGATCCTGATTGGGTCTGGCCTAATCAGATAAATCTTTAAAAGAGTTCAGATAGATTAGTAGATTCTAAGTGAAAGAGATTACTCCTACTTGCATTGAGGAAACAAACAACAATGTTGTGAACTGAATACAGGGGAGAGTCACGTAGTGAGAAACCAAGTTCAGCCTTTAGGAGCTGTGGGCAGTCCCTGGCCAGTAACCAACAAGAAAATGAGGAATTTATTACAATAACTGAAAGGGATTGAATTTTACCAACAACCACTCAATTTGGAAGAGGAGCCTGAGTCTCCAATGAGATTGTACCCCTATCACATGCTTTAATCTTAGTTTAGTGGGACCCAGATTTGAAGACCCAGTAAAGCTATAACTAAAAAATTGTAAAATAGTAATTTATATTCTCTTAAGCTGTTAAGTTTGTGGTAATTTATTTCATAGTAAAAAATGAGTATGTTAAGTTAAATACCAACTGAGTGATAGATGGAAAGTTTTAGAGGATTCAGAAATGAATCAATTCGGGGAGGTTGGTGCAAGGAACAGCAGTACTACTGCAGAAGTCTTTGACTAAGTGGGGATTAATGCTTTATTCCAAGCTTTTCCATTCTGTTCTCCTTTGAAATATGTCATTTTCTTAGATCGTTTTCCCCAGTTGCAGACTCTAAGATAAGGATTCAAGTGCACAAGACTCATTATGGAAATGTTCCAGGGAAATCTGGGCAGAGAAAAGGAAAAAGCCAAGGAAGAGGGAAATTTCATGCAAAATCCCAGCAAATCTCATGTGGGCCATCAGTAGAATAATTGTTCCCTAAACTTCATCTTTACTTAGGACAAGGGTATGGATCCGACCAACTCACTGCACACATGAGCACAATGGAAATTTGTTCAATAATTTAAGGCAGTCCTTGGAAGGAAGACACAGTTGGGGATGGCTAAAAGAAAACCCAGAAGAGGTGCATGATAATTCCTCAGAAATTAAGAGAAGGATTCAAATGAACCTGAGTGATGTACCAGCAATGTGTACTATAATTATGAACCATTGAAAAGATTACAATTAATCGCTTAATAACTCTGAAGTACTGCTGGTGAAGAAAAAAAATAAAAATGGTAAATTGATTAAGAAATGTGTCTCTAAAACTATGACTGCCATTCATTAAATGAATCCTGTTTCAGTCAGTGTCATTAATACTTAGTACCACCTTGTGAATACTAGCTCTATTATAATCTTCCTTTCACACACGAGGAAATTTTAGTTGAAGGAGATTCAATCATTTGGCCAAGTGGACACCTTGTAAGTGGATGAGCTAAAATTTGAACTCTCGGAGTTAATTTGTTCCCATTTCTTTACACTAGGCCACTACTACTTTCAGTAGGTTTAAGAAGTTGGCAAACAATTTGTAAATAATAATTGTAAAAAATATGCTTACTATGTGTCATCCTGGCAAATACTTTGTGTGATGAACTCAACACATATGTGACGAGAATATGCCATTCCCATTTTGGGGATAAGGTGTGTCATATACTATGGCCTGGTTAATATATTACTGTGAGAGAAACTCTAATATCCTGGCAAGATTGTGCTTTTAATTCATGTTTCTCCTTCTCACTCCTCTTACCTTTCTTTCTCTTTCTACTTCTTTCCTGTTTGTTTAAGGAATTTGTGTTGGGTACTGCATATATGCCCAGAACTGTAAGGCTAGGAGGTTACAAAAGATCACTTACATATGAGATATGAAATGTAGCTTCCAGAGGCTTATAGTATTTGCCAATTAGCTTTTTCATAGTTGTGACCAAAACACCCAAAAGAAACAATTTAGAGGAAGAAAAGTTTATTTGGGCTCATGATTTCAGAGGTTTAGTATTGCGGTAACTCCGCGGTTGCTCCGGCGGACGATCTACTCCGTGGCTCCTGCCACGGAAGGTCACTGCACCAAGCAGCTTCCTGACAAAACTGTCTATGGTCACCAGCCACAGACGGTCGCTGCCCAGACAGCTTCCTAAAGTCTGTGGATCCAGCCACAGACGGTCACTGCGTCAAGCAGCTTCCTAACAATGGTCTTCTCGCACGAATCAACACGAAGTCTGATATAGTAATTTGCAAAAATAGTTACATTTAATAATCGGGGGGTCGGGGAGGAGATAGAGATGGCAAGTTCTCCCGGAGCTCTATAGCCAGGGCCTTATTTTTATAGGAACTTTAAAAGTTAATCAAACACAGAAATCAGGAATTTCTCAGGTTACAGTAAAGAAGGTCAGCAAGGCAAACATATGATAAACTTAGGGGAAGGAGGGATTAACCATTACTGGGTGGAGACGCCATCAAAGACCGCACCTTGAAGATTACACCAGGTCCCTTGGAATCTGTCCCTTTGCGGACAGATCCCACCCAGCCAGATACCATGTATCCAAACTGGGCTGGTCCAAGATGATAATCTCAGTGTGCTTCTAAGATGGGTCTCGGCCCTCAACAGTTTAGTCCATGGTGGACCAACCCCAAGGAAGAAACATCATGGTGGCAGAGCATGGTGAAGGAAAGCTGCTCAGGAGCCGGGAAGCACAGATAGAGGAGGGGGCCAGGGACAGACACGGTCCCCTAGGCCAAGCCCTGAGTAATCCACCTCCTCTAGCCATGCTCCCCCTCTGAATATCGTGGCACTAGAGACCAGACGCTCAACACATGAGCTTTTGAGAGTCACTCTAGATCCAAACCATAGTAGCCTTTTACAGAAAAGCAAATAAATTCATAATCACCTGCAACATAAACTTGAAAGGGGGGCTTAAAAGGTACTATTCCATGGATATTTAAAGAAAGAAGAAATATATTTATTTGAAACTGTTGACTGTTGAACTGGACTTTAAAATGGGATTCTGAGTTCTTGCAATGGAAGGACAATATGAATAAATTTATTAAGACGGGAAGAAGCTGGTTTCCTGGTTATGCACATACTTCGATTTGGTTATTGCAAATAAAAAGTTAGGGGAAGCATGATGTAGGTGAGAGGCCAAACTGTGGGCTCTAAACGCCAAATTAAGAAGTTAATTTAAACATGAAGTATGCTTAAGTTTTTGCTCAAAGTTTGCATTTCTAAAACCCAGTTGGATGAGAAAGCTTTAAGATTTTGGACAGTGCTTAAATGTAATCTTCACTCAAGAATTGTTTATTATTGCTTGATGCAAAACCAAAGGGATATTTTAATAGTTTATTTTGCCATTTCACAGGATACCAGAAAAAAGGATAATGTGAGCTGAAGCTCCTCTAAAATATTTCCTTACGACCAAGGAACACCTGCCATGAGACTGTGTTTATTTTTGATGTCTTTTTAATTTGCTTACCAATTTGCAGTTAGAAAACAAAGCAACTAAAGCCGCATTAAGTCTGGAAGCACGGTAATCCTCACCTCTTTCTTAGATCGGCATCACTTCTATTGAAAAAGCTTATTTGTTTTTCATCTCTATTCAAGGAGGGGGATAAAAACCTTACTTATAAAACTTCACTAATAACCTGAAATGAGCCACAGAGATAGTGGATTTTTTGATGTATTTATTTAGACATCAAATTATTCACTTTCAGTCCAGATATATGCAATTGAGCATAGAAAATAATAGGAAAATACTATTAACACTTTCATGTGAGCCAGCAGAAGTAAAATCTCAAATTGAATCTCATCATATCAAACTACAAAACACACAAAAAAGGATGGATTTTCAACTTCCTTCCAGGCTACAATTTAAAGAAAGTTTTCTTCATTTCAAAGTTCTAACACTAGCGACTACTACCTACTATATAATTCTAGGTAGGGTGGGTCTGTAATTTGTTGCCCATAGAGAGATGATTATATCAAGGGGAGTATAATAATACTCATCATAATAATAACAATAATAATAATAGTACTTTTAATAATGTGTCAGGCCCACCAGCATACACATGAACTGTCCCAGCCAAACTTGGACATGCCATCATCCAATTTATGTGGAAATCTAAAATATATCCACCACTAAACACTAATTTTAGTAGGGGTTCTGATTTTAACTTAGGTTAATTCCTTAGCACTAGAAAAAAAAAATATCTGGGTAGGGTATGTTGGTATCAGCAGAATTTGGGAGTACTCCAAATTCTCATTCTTGACATAGCTCCCACTCCCCAAGGATGTGTTTGGATCTCAAGGATAGATAACCTTTTCATGGATCTCAATCCCAAGGATTATATGATATTGTTTCACAGGCTGAAAGACCATAAGGAAGAAGTGGGGTTTTACACATTCCCTATCTTGAACACTATTGAAGAAATATGTTGATTTTGACTCCAAATATAAAAGTGGCTTATTTCAAGTAAACCAACCAAAAATGTTTGGTTTCTTTCTCTCTCTCAGAACATAGAATCTCAGGAAGGAAGGAAGTACAATAAAATGAAAAGATCTTTGTGGGCAGACAAAATGTATTTTAATTTAAGCTCAGCTACTTACTGAGTGACTCTTAGTTGTATTCTTAACCTATCTGGACACTAATTTCTTCATCCCCTTATGAAATTCTCTATGAGCCAAGCACTCTGCAAAGTATGGATCATCTCATTCTAACTATCATAATGATACTTTCAGGTAAGTCTTATTATTCCCACTTTGATACGATAAAATGGGTTACTCTTTAACCTCTATCCATGCTTTATTGTTATTTACAGCATTTAATGTATATATTTGTGTTTCCAAGTATCGCATAATTTATAAGGGATAGAAATTGCTTCCACTTTTGTCACTACGGACAATGATATCATGTGATACTCAATAAATATGTTGAATGGAAGAGTAAACGAGTGAATGAATTCCAGAAAGTTGCTAAAGATGATTTTGTTAGTCAGCTTTGCATTTCTCTTATCAAAATACCTGACAAGCTGAACTTAGAGGAGGAAGGGTTTATTTGGCTCACAATTTCAGAGGTTCCATCCATGTTCAGCAAGCTCCAGGGCAGAAATATCCTGGTGGAGTAGCATGGCAAAGGAAAGCTGCTCAGCTCATGGCAGTTGGAAAATGAGGACAGGGGAGTTGGGCTTGAGAGAAGATAAACCCTTCCAGGGCACACCCCAGGGACCTACCTCCTCCAACTAGTTCAAACCTCCATTTAGTCCATTCAGCTATCAATGGACCAATCTATTTATTAGGTGGGTCCCTCATAATACAATCCTTTCCTAAAAAAACACTCTGAATATTACTGCATTGGGGACCATGCTTCTAATACATGAGTTTGTTTTTTTTTGTTGTTGTTTGTTTGTTTGGGGTGTCATTCCAGATACAAATCATAATAGTGATTCAGCAATTCACGGTTAGAATTAGAAGTAAAACTAATGTAATCTGAACCCATAATCTTGGTGCTTGATTTCACTCTGATATGGTCTTCCTAACTCATAGTGCTATTAGGAATATGAAATAAGAAAGTTTCTGTACTAGGAGCACAATAGATATGAGTTTGTTTCCTTTTTTCATCTCAGGTCTGTGGCCTCACATATACTGAGGAAACAAGCTCTAGAAAACAGAGTCACATTGCCCTGCCCCTCTCTCAAGGGACGCATTCATACTAGAGAGCTCATTTAATGATTTACAATGGATAAATATCTCTTTCCTTGGCAGGAAATCTATTTGGAAAAAAATTAAGATCAGTTACTTGATGCATTTGTTGGACCTAATCCAGGAAAACCTATCAAGGAATTACTTTGTCAGAGTCAGTCTCTTTCATCAATCTAAGCCAATTTTTCAAAATCTCTGATTAGAGTAGACCCTTGATGTATATTATCAATATCTTTATTATTAATGAAAATAACATTAGCACCTTCAAAGGTGCACCAGGGAGTAATAGCTATGTAATTCATAACATTCCCAAGGTGTGAATTTGAATCTTGCATGAAAGAGACTTGTACTTATAGTAAGACTTGTAACTATTAAAAAAGGAGCCACAAGTGTATGTGAAAAAAATGGAACACTTATATTTTGGTGGTAGGAATGGCATGTGATACAACCACTGTGGAAAACAGTTTGACATTGCCTCAGAAAGCTAAACACAGAATTATCATCAGACCCAGAAATTCCACTCCTAGGTGGATAGCCAAAAAATCAAAAACAGTAAATCAAACAGATACTTGTATGTCAATGTTTTTTGAGGCAGTATTTACAATAACCAAAAGCTGGAGGAAAAAAATGGCAGATCATGGAAACATACAACATCTTAGCAACTGCCAGAAAGTGAATTAAAGAAGTATTTCTACAGCACATACTGAGGTACTGTACCCTTTTAAAGAGGTGTTGGGGGCTATATTCAACATCCTGATTACAAGGATCAGATGTTTTGAGGCTAATAAATGCCCCCAACCCAGGACTCATTATAAAGAGATAACTACTAGTCAGAGGGCCCTTTCTATATTTTATTTTTAAGCAGGGTCTTGCTAACTTGTGAGGCTGTCCTCAAACCTGTGATCCTCTTATCTCATCCTCCCAAGTACTGGGATTACAGATGTGCATCATTCTACCCAAATAAACTATAGTTTTGATAAAATATATTCATATTCCCTCCTATATGAGAATTATTCTTCCTTACTCTATTGTTGTTAGTCTTTTTTGTGGAATTTTCTTGGCCAATGAAATATGAGTGAAATTACCTGGGATAGCTTTGAAAAAGTAGTATGTGGTACTCTTTCTTCTTCCATGAGATGAGAAATGAGTGATAGATATGTTCTAAATGTGGAAGAGGAAAAAGGGTAAACAGTAGTCATCAGAAAGGCAAGCTGGTAGACTATTATTACTTAAAACTATTTTTATTTTTGCGGTACCAGGGATTGAACCCAGGGGCATTCTACCTCCGAGCTACACACCCAGCCCTATTTTTTATACTTTATTTTGAAACCGGGTCTCATGAAGTTGCGGAGGGCCTCACTAAGTAGAGAGAGAGAGAGAGAGAGAGAGAGAGCGAGCTGAGGCTGGCCGCGAACCCGATCCTCTGGTCTCCGCCTCCCAAAGTACTGGGATTACAAGTGTGCGCTACGACGCCGGGCTTAAAACTATTTTTGACTTTCCCCCTTGGAAAGATAAATGGAACTCACCTAGACAATGACATATGAGCAGAAATAATATGTATACCATCTAGTGAGCCAATATAGGATATGCTGAACCTCTTTTCCCTATCCATGAAACTAGAAATATTCTATAGAGAGATATTTAGTAAGCCTGGGTCCTAGATTAATGATGGTATAGAAGAAAACTACAATTGATCCAATAATTTACTGTGCTAAGCTACTGAAATTTTGGAATTATTTGTTACCTTAGCATAGTCTAGCTTAGCCTGACTAATAGATTAGGAAACTCAGCATAGGCCAATTAAATATCCCACTGTCATAGACACTCTGAGTATTCCAGAAATGGGAATATATGGCAAGCCAGACTGGCATTCTTGCCTATAATTTTTCTAATTAGAAGATATGGTTTCAAGATGGTAAATATTGAACTACATTCTTCATGAGAATGTTGACCTTAAAAATTAAGCTACTCAGCATAGAAAAATAGTTTCTTCTGGAGTGAGATAGAGAAAGAGATGAAAATTCAATGTCATTAATATTAGATTATTAGGAGATATAGTTGTTCCTGATGCCAACTGTTCATCACATTTGGTTGCATGAACCAATAAGCTATCTTACATTCACAACATTTAAGAACTTTTATATTTGTGTTTTATTCCATTACTAAAAAAAAAAGGAAAGCACATCAGACATTGTAGGTTAGAAAATGTTAAGTGGGTTCCTTAGCTACAGGGCTTGTCAGAGCTTTTTTACATTGTAATATGTTCTGTGTTTCTCCAGGAGGGAGATATACCATATATAGCTATTACTTGACTTATTTTTATTACAGAATTCATCTCCAGAGATTAATGTTTTCTAAGATGTATTTTTGGAAACTCTGCTCTATAAGTAGCTTGCAGCTTCTGAATGTCTTCCGTCACAGAGGGTGGAACTTCAGCTCTCTATAACCAAAACAAATGTAATGATGATTCAAAATACTAAACTAAGATGTGTGTCCTGACCAGTATAAGTGAGTTTCTGGGGACATAATTTTGCTACTGAGACATAATAGTCATTATCCTTATTACTGGAGAAATCACAGAAACTAATTTAATTCTAGTGGTTACAGAGAATATTAGTGACCTAAAGTCTGAGCCTGTAGTTAATTGCTGGAAGCTCCAGAAGAGTATGTTACCTACCATGCTCCTCCTCTCTCCTCATGAAGAACCAGTGTTGCCGGGCGTGGTGGCACACGCTTGTAATCCCAGTACTTGGGAGGCAGAGACCGGAGGATCCGGGTTCGCGGCCAGCCTCAGCTACTTAGTGAGTCCCTCCGCAACTTCGTGAGACCCGGTTTCAAAATAAAGTATAAAAAATAGGGCCGGGGATGTAGCTCAGAGGTAAAACGCACCCGGGTTCAATGCCCGGTACCGCAAAAAAAAAAAAAAAAAAAAAAAAAAAAAAAAAAAAAAAAAAAAAAAAAAAAAAAAAAAAAAAAAAAAAAAAAAAAAAAAAAGAACCAGTGTTTGCAAGAATTTGTGCTGACTATACAACTTTACCATGATTAGGGGACATCTTTTAGAATATCAGTCCAAAATTCATCCATAAATTCTCTGAAATCTTTCTTTTCCATATATTTTAATATAATATTAACCCCAGACATCTTATCTGCGTCTCACTCATAGTATGCCTGACAGAAGTGGTCCAATCAGATTATCCTTTGCTGGAAATTGTAATTAGAATTAAAAGGCTGTTTCTGCATATACTAGAGATATAACATGAAAATTCAGGAGATAAACATAAGCAGCTTCTACTCTGTGGATGATGAAACAAAAGAAGTAATCCTACAGAGACAGAGGAGATGGGAGCACATGTTCAAGAAAGAGCCAAGATTTAGATTGTCATCTATTTTAAGTTTCTGGCTATTTTTGAGTTAAAGTATACCTATTGCCACTAAAATAAAGCACACATGGAGCTTATAATATATTCTCCTTGTTTTTTTCAACTAGAATAAATTGGTTTGTACACAAATAAAAACATTAGAAAAGAGATCTAGAGGGAAAAAGGATATTTTTCAGAAAATAAAGAGGGATAATTGAAAATAATTATATTGGTTATTATTTTACCTATATGAAGAATATGCAGTACTACCTTATTAGCTATGTGATATTTTTTTTTTGCGGTACCGGGGATGGAACGCAGGGGCGTTCTACCTCTGCGCTACACCCCCGGCCCTATTTTTTTATGCTTTATTTTGAAACCGGGTCTCATGAAGTTGCGGAGGGCCTCACTAGGGAGAGAGACAGAGAGAGAGAGAGAGAGAGAGAGAGAGAGAGAGCGTGTGCGCTGAGGCTGGCCGCGAACCCGGATCCTCCTGTCTCCGCCTCTCAAAGTACTGGGATTACAAGCGTGTGCCACCACGCCCGGCTATGTGATTTTTTAATAAACTTTTATTGGTGCATTGTAACCATACATCACATTGAGGTTTAGTGTGGTAGAAACACACATGCACAGCACCCGGTGCATTTCCTTCTGAATCCTTCCCTTTCCCTCCCCCTCCCTATTCATAATTTTGGAATTGGTATTGATAGGTTCACAAATGTTCATAGGATTGTTTGAACTGATTCCTTCATCAAGTCTCCTTTCTCCCTATTCCACCTCCCTCCCCAAATCCTCTTCCAGTATTCTGTTGGAATTTCTCCTCATTTATCTGAAGTCTCTTTTGTTTCCTGGTTTCTTTCTAGCTTCCACATAAGAGAGAAAACATAGGACTCTTCACTTTCTGGGACTGGCTAATCTCACTTAGCATACTATTCTCTAGTTCCATCCATTTTTCTGCAAATGACATAAGTTTGTTCTTCTTTATGACTGTAGGATTTCATTATGCATTTAGTGTATTACATAACCTCTTTCATTAATTCCTTTATACTAAGTGTGGGACAATGATAGTAGTACCCTTATCACCTAATTATACTGATGATTAAGTTGATATGTGAAAATTACTTAGATAATTGTCTGTCATATACTAAATGTTTAGTGTGTGTATTCCTAATATATTTTCTGCAAATTTGTGGAAATCTCTGTCATATCCTTCTTTTCATTCTCTAGAAGTTGTTAAAATATTTTTTCATTGATCTTTTTAGGGCATTTTATTATATGGTTTGTTGTTTTTCTGTGTGTGCTTGGGGATCATCTTACTTTGGCGGTTATTGAACCTTTTCATTCTCTGGGTTTTAAAGTCATCGTATTTGGGGAACTTGAGGCTATTATAACTTCAAATCTATTATCAGTTCGCCTCACACTTCTTTTCTTCTGGTGCTTTAATTATATGTATGCTAAGCCACTTGATATTTTCCAATAAGTGTTGAGGTCCTCTTTATGTTTTTCAGCTTTATTTCCTCTCTGTACTTTAGTCTTTTTTAGTTTCTATGTTTTCATGTTCATTAATACTTTCTTCTGCAGTCTTTAATTTAAGGATAATCTCATCTAGTGAATTTTCATTTCATATGCATTTTTCTTTGTAGAACTTTCCATTAGCTCTATCATCATTATATCCATGTCATCTTCTAAATTATTGGACATATTATTTAGCTTTTTAAATATCCCAACCTCCCTACTCCAACATTTCTAGATATTTATTGATTCACTAAATATTATTTGGATATGGGTCACATTTCCCAGTCTAGAATTCAGTGAATTCTAGACTGCTAGACATTGTAATACAATATATCACTGGATATCCAATTTCATTGTATTGTTTTAAAGAATGTTGGGCTTTATTCTATCAGGTAGTCAGTTTACTTGCATATTGGCTCAGTTCTTTCAAGAATCATGTTTAGGTTTTAAAGACAGTTCTAATGAAGTCTTTGCTTTAGAGATAGTTTAGCCACAGCACTAAGGCATGGCACTTCCATGGTCTGTCTTCAATATTCTTGTTATTGAACAAGACCTGGCCATTTGGGCAGGTTGGAACTCAAATGCTTTCAAGTTCTGTGTGAATTCGTAGAATTGTTAAGATTCCTCTTCTTTGTTTTGTTGTTGTCATTGTTTTTTGTCCAGCCTCATAGAATTTCACAGACAAGATTCAAGGGAACTGGGGAACTATGTTGTAGGTTGTTTTCCTGTGTAAATCCCCCACTTCTGGAAATCTTTTCTGTATATTCTATTTACCCTCTTGTCTCTGAGTTCTTATTTCTGTGTCTTCATTTCAGTAAGTGTCGTTTTCTGCTTAGGATCTCTCTCAGTATATCCTTGTCCAGAAATTGGACCAACTTAAGGTCCTTCTTGTTGGCTTTGCTATTCCCAGGGGTTATATCTTGTGCTTCTGATCCCCCATGTCTGAAAATAGTATTTTAAAAATATATAATCATTTATGGTTTTTTAATTTGTTATAGTATGAGTGAGAGTCTAGTCTAGCTTATTCCCAGCAGTTTCATTGTTGCTTTAATAAATCACAAGTGGGGTGCATTTTTTTCTTGTAGCTTTAACAGTTTAATAGTTAATCCCATTAATACTGTTTCTTCTATTGTCCTGCTGCTGCTAGTGCTCTTGGGAGACTAAGAATGATGGGAAATCCCACTATCTTTTTAGATAAATTTGACATAAATTATCTTAAATGAAATCAGAGGTATATATTGTGTTCTAAGGAAATTTTTCTCTATAGGTTTCAATATTATTATTAGTTATTATTTATTGAATACCTACTCTGTGTCACATTTTATGTGATTATAATTTACCTGATATCTTTGTATATAAAGTTGCTGTTATTTTTTAACTGTGGTAGTGAAATTTTTTTTGTTTAAGACATTTAATTATTTTTATGTTTACATATTAAGGTAAAGGACTATAACATGAACTCAAGAAGTCTTTCTGTCTCTTTATCTAGTGTAGCAAAAGAAGAGAAGCTAAGTTAGGGACTAAAAATTCCAGTCTTGTCTTCCATTCGTACTCAAAGTCAGTAAAGTGCCATTGAGATTGTTTTTTAGTTCTCTGCAATGGAATAGAAATTTTTCTTCTAATGTAATGAACTAAACTGCCAAACATATTGTGGTAGTCCTGATGATAATTTTCATAACAAAACTTTCTCAATGAAGGAAGCAATAAATTTGTTTTCTTTTTTCCTTAACATTGTGTGGCAAACTGCTTCTATCATCAAAACCCAGCAACAGTTCATAGACTGATTCTTAGAGTAGCACTGTCTTATACTTTCTGACTTCATACAAATGAATGACTCAAGTATCTTTATTGGACCACAGGTTCTTCAACTGAAAATAAGGGATTTAATAAAAAAAGAACTTGCCGGGCGTGGTGGCACACGCTTGTAATCCCAGTACTTTGGGAGGCGGAGACTGGAGGATCCGGGTTTGCGGCCAGCCTCAGCTCTCTCTCTCTCTCTCTCTCTCTCTCTCTCTCTCTGTCTCTCCCTGTCTCTCTCTTTCTCTCTGTCTCTCTCTCTACCTAGTGAGGCCCTCCGCAACTTTGTGAGACCCGGTTTCAAAATAAAGGATAAAAAAATAGGGCTGGGGGTGTAGCTCAGAGGTAGAATGCCCCTGGGTTCAATCCCCGGTACCGCAAAAAAAAAAAAAAGAACTTGAACATGTTTCTGTGCTCTTAGCATTATTTAATGATGATATATTATACAGAAATAAACATTTGTAATAGTGCCAGGATGAACTAAGCAAATTAATAAATGCCTTTCATTTTTCACATTAAGACACTAAGAAATGTTTGAAATAATAATTTTTTTCTATGGCTATTTAAAAGATTAGAAGACTGACTCTCCCGATAGCATGGTATTTATATATATCAGCTTTGTTGCCAGATTGACCTGAGTTCACAGCCTATTTGCTACTGACTAGATGTGTACTCTTGAGTAATTTCTTTAACCTCTGAGTTTCAGTTTAAATTATTTGAGGATTGGATATATAAGTACCCACCCCCCAATGTTAGTGATTATTAAATGAATCTATGAATATTAAGCAGCTAGCTCAGTGCATGTCATGACATAACTAATTAACAAATTGCATTGAATATTAAGTAAGTTATTTGTACACGCATTCTTGAATCACATAGCCCTTTTATCTAACCCATCCTATGTTACTTGTGTATCCTCAAATTATCTATTACTAGCCAGGCGTGGTGGCGCACACTTGTAATCCCAGTACTTTGGGAGGCGGAGACTGGAGGATCCGGATTCGCGGCCAGCCTCAGCTCTCTTGCTCCCTGTCTCTCTCCCTGTCTCTCTCCCTGTCTCTCTCTCTCTCTCTCTCTCTCTCTCTCTCTCTCTCTCTCTCCTTAGTGAGGCCCTCCGCAACTTTGTGAGACCCGGTTTCAAGATAAAGTATAAAAAAAATACGGCTGGGGGTGTAGCGCGGAGGTAGAACGCCCCTGCGTTCAATCCCCGGTACCGCAAAAAAAAAAAAAAAAATTACCTATTACTTCTTTGATCATGTTTTATTCAAAGAATTAAACGGCAAGGTACATTAGAGCAGGTGACATGACTTAGAAAAAAAATGTGCACAGGGTTCATGTATAATTATTATGACTGCGTAAACAGATAAATTAATTAATGTTCTACATTTATAACAATGTACTGAATTTTGCTGAATTATACAGTAATAGGGTTGTTTTCAAAGGCAGTCACTTATCACCTAAGCATGGCATAATGTTTTAGACAATAATTTTAATATTTGATACAATTTTTTCCTATTTCTGTCAGTTTCTGAGACTATCATAACAAAACACCACAGGCTGGGTGGCTCAAACAATAAAAACTATTTTTTTTCAGAGTTCTGGAGGTTATAAGTCTAAGCTCAAAGTGTTGGCGAAGTTGGTTTCTTTTGAAGGCCTCTCTCCCTGGCTTACAGGTGGCTTCCTTTCCATTGTGTCCTCAATGCTTTTCCTCTGTGTGTTCACATCCCCAGTATCATTCCATGTGTCCACATTTCTTCTTATAATGACAACAGTCAGACTGGATTAGGACCCACTTTAAAACCACTAGTTTCACTTTAAAAGATACTATTTCTAAATATGGTTACATTCTGAAGTGCTAGAGGTTAAGTCTTCAACATGGGAATCCTCAGGGCGGGAGCAGGTAATTCAACCCATAACACCATTCTTTCCCTTATTATCTTTTTTTTTTATAAAAGTGATGATATCCTTATATACTTTTATTGGTGAATTGTAATTATACATCATAGTGAGGTTCAAAGTGATTCATTATACATGTACACAGGACTTGGCATGCTACCCTCTGGAACCCACCCCACTGCCCCCAATCCCATACATGTTAGTAAGACTGGTAGTGATACCTTCATGTAGGAACATAATATTATTTGAACTGTTTTCTCCATCAATTCTCCCTTTTCCTCTACCCGTGCCCCCAGTTCCCTTCCACTATTCTACTGATCTCTCCTCATTTATCTGAAATCACTTTTGTTTTCTATTTTCTCTCTGATTCCACATATGAGAGAATCCCTGTGACCCTATCTGTGACTGGATGATTTTACTTAGCATAATATTCTCTAGTTGCATCCATATTTTTTTTGCAAATAGCATACTTTTTTATAACTGAGCAAAATTCCATTGTGTGTATATACCATATTCTCTATATCCATTCATCTGTTGACAGAAACCTACATTGGTTCCATACTTTGGCTATTGTGCTGCTATAAACATGGACATGTACATATCACTATAATATTCCGTTTTTGTGATACTGGGGATTGAACCCAGGAACATTCTACCTCTGAGCTACACCTCCAGTCCTATTTATTTTTATTTAGAAACAGGGTCTCACTAGGTTGATGAGAATCTCACTATTTGCTGAGACCATCCTCTAACCTGCAATCCTCCTAGCTCAGTCTCCCAAGTACTGGGATTACAAGTGTGCACCACTGCACCCGGCTCATATCAATATAATATTCTGACTTTAATTCTTGTGGAAAAGATACCAAGGAGTGATATTGTTGGGTAAAAGGGGGTTCCATTCCTAGTCTCTCGAGGAGCCTCCATATTGATTTCTAGTGGCTGTACTAATTTGCAATCCCACCTGCAGTGTATAAGAGTTACTATTTCCCTTTTTATCTTAAATAAACTTGATTAACGGTAGAGATTTTTTTTACAGTACTGAGAATTCAACCCAGGAGCATTCTATCTCTGAGCTACACCCCCAGCCCTATTTTTTATTTTAAAACAGGCTCTCAATAAGTTGCAGAGGGCTTTACTAAGTAGCTGAGGCTGGCGGCGAACCTGCGGTCCTCCTGTCTCAGCCTCCCAAGTACTGGGATTACAAGCGTGCACCACCATGCCCAGCAACTGTAGAGATTTGAGTGAATAACTTGCTGCCCTATTTTTCTGCATTGTATGCATATGTGTGCATTTGTGCAGGTAACTGATCATGATTACAACAGACACTGAGTATATAAAATATTATGAATGGAAAAGCAAGGAAAACATACAAAACTACTGTTTTGCATCAAGTGACTAGAATAATTCTTGAGATTTCTGAGAAGCTGCAGACATGCCTTGGGAAGGGGATTTGTACTGAAGGCACTACAAAATCAGTATTTTATGGGAGGTATTTTAGGTATTTAAAAACTTCATGACACCATCCACTTTACACATGAAAATTTATACCGAAGAATTTTGTTTTTCTCCGAGGAGCAAATCTCAAGTGATAGTTGAAGTTAGGATACCTTTAATCATTTATTTATTTATTTATTTATTTATTTATTATTTTGCCATGAGGGTGCACTGTGTCCATCTGACTGGCTCCTGTGTCTCTTCTTTGGAATTGTGTTTCACACAAACCTTTGAATCACCATGATTAATCACCACTTATCTGTGCTGCTTCCTTTGATCCAATACACATGACTTGAACTGTATGAGTTTGGTAGTTAAAGTCTATCATAAGCTGTACTTCCAATATATGGGGCTGCTCTACCTCTGCATTTAGAACTCCACACAAAAATGTGTTCAATATATATGCATGGACCTAATCAAAATTAATAATGGGACTATAAAAATTTGTTTTTGAGAGACACAGTACTAGTATACAGACTCTCATTATTTCATGAGTTTTAAAGAAGTGGTAGTACTGACTAACCTGTTATGACTACCTCAGCAATGGTTCAACTATTGGCAATTTGGGATTTTAGCAAATGAAAATAAAAAGCCTTTCTTATTTCTGAAATATCCAAACATGTTTCCTTATGCCAGTAAATAGGTCAAAGATCTATACTAATAATTTTCTCTCTAAACTTCTTGGAATATTTAGGTTTGCTATCAGCAATTATAAAACAGGGAAAATATATATATATATAGAGAGAGAGAGAGATAGAGAGATAGAGATAAATACAGGAGTATATCTATACCACATAAAAAAGTTATCTTTTTCTTTAGTTGCTGTTAGTGATGTTTTATCTGTTACCTATTTGTCAAAGCTTTTTATAATAGCTGTTACCCATTTTTAGCTGCCATCTAGATCCTTCTTTGTATACAACAGTGATAGCATTTATAAGAGTTTTATTAATAGATTACGATGAAAACTAAGGAACTTTCTTTTAAACTTTCGTTTTATCAGAAGTGAGCTCACATAACCATTTTGTAGTACAGCCTGCACCATAAACTATGTGGACACTCATTTCAGCCAGATGTTCTTCCACAATCCTGTTTCAATAATGTATGCTCCATTAACTTCTTCAATTGTGATACAATACAATTCTGTAAAAGCATTGTTATAGGCGTTTTTGACTTTTAATTAAGTAAGGACTATTTGGAAAATCCTAAAATGTTATGAAACTCCTCTCTGGGGAAGTTCATATAGATATGTATAAGCATGCTATTGCAGACAAATTTAGGCTAGTATATCTTCTGACCTCCTGACATTGTCATCAAGTTTATTTTTTAAATCCATGCATAATAAATTAATTTTCTGAGACCATTCTCTGACTTTGTTGATGTAATTCCAAGAAGACTCATATTTCTGCTTAGCTTCTGTTAAAAGTAATAATGACCAATAATAATGGAAAAATATCTAATCTTCACTTTAAATCTAGTACAAACTATTTTAGTTTGAAATCATTGCAGTAAAAACCTAATACCCAGATCACTGAGTTGAGTGAAGTCAATAATATTCAGTGTAAAAATAATCACGTCATCATTAACCTCAGAATAAAAATGCAAAACTTCCCAATGAGACTCTTATATCCTGGTAAATTTTAATCTATAGATTGTTATGGTTATTGTATGGACTAATGGTAATCAGATGATTATATAGTATTTTATATCAATTGTCTTTTTATAGAAAGCACTTATACTATTATTAGGGAAAGTAAATATATATTTTACATACTCTTAAGGATTTATAGGTATTATAAAGAAGAGGAAACCAACACATGAACATATGAATTAGAGAATAATTATGCAAAACAAGTTGTGGAGTACTTAGAACAACCTTTTTGAAAAAGGAACCCATAGAACACTTTAGTATTGATGAAACTTGAATAAATAGAGAAGATAAGGAAGCATTTTGTTTTACAGCAATTCTTGCTAAAACAGATAAGAGTGCACATTCATTGTGCTAATCCATCAAAGCTACCATGTATGTACACCTGGCAACTGCTGCCATGTTTGTCTCATATCTAGGGACCTTAGATAATAAGACAGCCTTTTCTCTAACACATGACTTGCTTCTGTAAATATTTCTAGTCAAAATAAAATCTTGACTAAAAATAATTGTCAGCTTATCTTAAGCTTCTTGGGCTGCCATAACAAAACATCACGGGCAGGCTAGCTTTAAAAAATAGAAATTTGTTTTCTCAGTTCTAGAGGCTGGAAGCTCAAGAACCTGGTGTGAGCAGGGTTAGTGTCCAGTGAGGGCTCTTGACTTGGGTGGTAAATGGCTGTCATCTCACTGTATGTCCACATGACCTCCACTTTTGTATGCTCAGGGAGTGAGTTCAAGCTCTCTTGGTGTCTCTTCTAATTAGGGTACTAATCCTATGAAGCAGGGCCCCACTCAAATATCCTCATTTATCCTTAATTATATTCTAATTGGCCTCATTTCCTAATGCAGTCAAGAAGGAATTAAGGCTTCAACATATGAATTAAGGGTGGGAAGACAAAAAGTGCATATTTCTGCTTTTAAGCAAATAATAATAAAAGGGATAAGGGAAAGATAAAGTTTGGAAACAAAAATGATGTAGAGAATAGGAGTGTCAAATTTTCATTTCTTCAAAAGTGTAGAAACAAAATGCAGATTTGAGAGAAATAGTTAAAAGAAGCAGAACTATATATTCGGAAATGCTAAAAACCTAAGACTAAATAACTTATAGATTTAAAAAATTATAGAGAAAATGTAATTTTCTTTAGAATATTTGGAACTGACAGAAATTTAAAAATAGTATTCAATAATCTTCAAGCTAATTAGTAAAGAGAAATATAATAAAGCAAATATTACTTTATCAATTATATATTATATTTGATAATATAATATAATATATGCATTATATTATATTATATAGATATATAATATTAGATATTATATATCTAATCTGAAGTATAGATTTGAGAAATACTTCTATTATCAATTGGATGGAATTTAGTATATCCTATGACATACAAATTTACACTGCTAAATATGTATCCACTTATGTCATATAGATTTTAAAAGAAATGTAGTACATAGTGCATCTTGATGATGTTTTGAATAGTAGGACATTGTAGATGCCTTAAATATCTTCATAAAGAAATAGGGAAGTAAAACTGGATGGATACCTTTCACGGGTTACCATTTGATAGTCATAAACATAACAAATGTTCATTAACCAACATGAATACATCTTTAAAACATGAGATTTATATTTTTATGTAATTCCAAAACATATATATATAATAGTTAATATTTTCAAAAGACACATATTAAACATTATGTTATAAATACCTGTGGGAAGTGGAGCAATGACACAAAGGAAAAAGGACAAAGCAAGGAAGGGAACTACCCGAAGAGCAATAAGAACAATTTTCATGAACTGACCAGTACAACTGAACTCTAAAACCTCAAGTCTGAGAAATAAAAACTGAAATAGTAGGTTGAAATTTAATTTAATAGTTATTTTTTAGATGAACAGAGAAATTGAAGATTAGCTAAAAAAGTGAACTGAACTTTGTAGGTAGAAAAGCTATAGTTTTCCAATAGAAAGTTATTATGAGAATGTAAAATATTTTCAACAGTATCATCTATTTGAACACAATGAATTTATAATCATATATATATCTGTATATATATACACATATCTGCATATATATATATATGTTTTGTGTCTTTCTCCAGTAGAACCCTACAGCCCTTTAACATGAGAGGAATAGAAAATACATGATATGATTCAGAGATATAGATAAGATTTATAAAGTACTCAAAGGGCAAGTTTTTCTTGGTTCTAGAGATATAAACTATGGGTGAGGGAAAAAGTCAATATAGCAAAGAATAGAGTAAAAGTCAGACAGCAAGAGAAGGAAACAATATGATTTGAGGATTTATTAATACTTCAAATGAAACAAGTTAAAGTCTATTTTACAAGGGTTATTTAGAGACTCTTAAATATTTTAAGCGTGATTGATTATATTAGATTTCTCAAAGTTATGCAGCAATAATAATATTAACATCTCAGTGGCTTGCAAAACAACGGTTTATTTCTCATTCTTGTCATATGTTGGTTTTTGAGGGCAGCCGAAGCTCTTGTTTGCTTCTTAAGTTGTCTTTATCCCAAGTCTCAGATTGAAGAAGCAACCTATATTTGGGGAAAGCTTTTATTTTACTTTTATTCATTTAATTATTTGTTGATTTTTTTAAATTTCTTGGTCGCAGAGGGAAAGAACAAGATAGCTAGCCAGCTCTTAAATCTTCAGTGCCTTTTAAAACTTGCAGTTAGTCAGGCCCATGTCATATCCAATAGCATCTCTGTTGTCAAAGTTAGTCTTTAGATCAAGTCCAATATCAGTGTGATGGGGGATGCATGCTTCTCTTAGTTTAGATCCAATAAATTGTATGGCAACAGAAGACTTACGTTTCTCCTAAGGGATATGAATAATTAAGAACAATGATATGCCTCCCATAATAATACCCAGATGTAGATGGGTCTGTTTGCTGATACATCACCTTCCCAGGCAGAGCACATGTGGACTGGACTACCATCTTGACTGGTAGTCCATCCTTTAAGATAAGTAGGTGAAAAGAGCTATCATGCTGCAGAATCTCCACATATGAGAAACAGAAGTACTTTGCTCTATAGTAGCAACACACATATTAGAAATCTTTGTTTCCAGAGGGTGTGCTCAACTTGGTCAAGCAGTTTGGTATTGTGTTCCACCAGGGCTGGATGTGCATGTGTGTGGGTGGGTGGGTCTGTGTGGGGGTGGAGGCATGCACGTGTATGTTGGGCTGAAAAGAATAATCAACTGGCATAGCAATACCAAAAAAGAGTTTAATTAAGACCCTATTTTCAATCTTGGTTTTCTTACCACTGTTTTTACTTTACTTTATTTTTGCAATAGTCGCCTTTGAGCTTAAAGAATTTTTCTAGCTCCCACCTCTGTTCCATTTCAGACCTGGGATTTATAATATAGGCCATGGCTGTTTTAGCAATAATGCAAAGATCAACATTACCACCCACCTTCTGTATTCCAAAACAATGTGAGAACTTGCCCATCTGCTGATGGCCTTTCTCTGGTTACTGACATAGTTACCTGAGAAAACAAGTGGTGGTTATTTTGACATAACCATTTATGACATAATTGCCACCCTCATCTATATTTAAAGATATTGTTGTAATTTCTATAATTAGCTTGTTAGCATGGTTTTCATGGAGTAATTTGATTAATAATAGAAGAGTGAGGATTCATAATTTAGGGGGGAAAATGTCCATGGGATAGGAGTTGTTCAGTTTGGCCAGAGAATAGGGAGTGTTACTCTCAGAAAATGTGTGTTTGGGAAGAGATTTGGAAATAAGCAAACATGCCTAGAATTTAGGAGGGTAAAAATAAGGCAGTGTTATGCTGGACTCAACTTACATTTATGTGTGAGGGATGATTATTAAATTTTCAGTATTGTGTGAGCCGGTTGCTAAACATGGCCATTATTAAAATTTAAATTATATAAAGCTTCTTATTAACAAAGCTAGTAAATCCACAAGACTACTCATGTTCTAATTATTGTATTGCTTTTGAAATTATTTACATCTGAATCCATATGCAAGTTGGAATGTAGAATGACGTGCTACTGTGTATCTTTTCTAAAGCTGTGTTCAGTGATGTAATATTGTTAGGTAGTCCAAGATTAGCCATTATAGAGATAGTTACACCACAAGATTGGCAAAGGCTACAATTCAGGATAGCTCCCTCCTTTTTTTGGGCGGGCAGGGCTTTTGAAGATGCCATTCTTAAACATTTACCAGCATACCACTGATTTAATGAGAATTGTAACGTGATCTCATAATCTCAGAAAATTTCTTTTAGTGAATACAGGTATGTCTCTGTGTGTGTAACACACATAGAAAAAGGGAGAGGAGAGAGAAAAAACAGTAACACAGAGAACTTCCATAATCTTTTCTTTTTTTTTATACTAGGGATTGAACCCAGGAGCTTTCTACATTCTACCTCTGAGTTACACCCCCAGTCCTTTTTATATTTTATTTTAAGACAGGATCCTGATAAATTGCTGATAATCTCACTAAGTTGCTGAGGCTGGGCTTGAACCTGTGATGCTCCTGTCTTAGCTTCTCAAGTACTATCTTTTCTGCACTTATTTGTCCTGACTTCACTTTTAATGGATAAATCTAAAACATGAATCAATCAACAGTTTTGCTTTTATAATACAAAGACTTTATTTCCCCATAGGAGGTGAGCAGCCGTATGCCATTTGTTCTACATTTCCAGGCATCCTGTGTGTGGGGTATGACCATGTCACTGTGTACTCTCCAGTAGGATTTGAGATGAAGGGTGTGTCATCACTTTTAACCTTATCCATTAAATCAGACACATCCTCCTCCATGGCCCTTCCTTCTTCTCATGGGCCACAGTGGTAATGAAGGTAGCCATAGACACCTTAGATACAAATGGAGATTAGGGCAGACCCATTGTTGTCTGTTTCTGAACAAAGACATGGAGCAACCACTTTCGAATCCATAACTGCCTTGAACCCTGTTTTCATAAAAACTTGCTAGACTCTCATGTGAAAGTAAAATATTTGGGGGGGTTGGGTAGGGGAACTGGGGATTTAATCCAGGGGCATTCTACCTCCAAACTATATCCCTAGCCCTTTTGATTTTTTTTTTTTTTTGCTTTGAATCAGAGCCTCACTAGGTTGCTAAGAGTCTCACTAAGTTGCTGAGGCTGGCCTTGAACCTGTGATACTCCTGTCTCAACCAGCCAAGTACTGGTATTACAGGAAAGTAAAATAATTCTAAGTGCTCTTGACCCCTTAGATTTTTATATTTATTCATTACAGCAGTTTAGTTTAGCCTAATACAGCCTGTATAAGCACACAAAAGAATTAAAAGACAATGATTGTTTTTCTCTTCTAATGAGATGTAGCCATGTGGACTCATCCAGAGACATAAACTCAAAAAACAGTCCTGTTAGATAATAGCTGTGCCTTTCTACCTTTCCTGCCTCATCTGCACTGATCCACTGTTTCTCTGTGGACCCAGAGGCCCTTGCTCATAGAAGAGAGTAGGGCGAACCCAGAGGGAAGAGCTTGGTTTTAGGCTAACTCCAAACTTCTGTTAACTTCCAAGTTTTGTTAAGTCATAAGAGTAAAGGAGAAAGGGATTAGAGACAAAAGAACAGAGGGGAAGAAGCTAGAATGGAAAACTGGGAGGGGAGATCTGGTTTTATGAAAGGCCAATGCTCACCTTTTGCTTCTACAGAATGTCAAATGCAAGACTCTTGATCCAACATTTATTAAAAAGCAGGCTCTTTCCTCACTGTGAGTGGTGGAATAAACCCGACAACTATGACTTCTTATTCCTTTACTCTCTAAGGAGCCTGTTTGGAAGTTAGGAATGGCATAGGTAAACTAGGTAGCAACATATTGGTAGATTCACAAGTTATTTATGAATGAATGAAGCCAAACAGAAAAAGCAGGAAGTCGAATGTTTATTTCAAAGGTGGAGAATATAATAAATCTGAGATGCTCTTTCCTGGCAGCTGTGTCAGCCCTGTCGAGCAGCACATCACCCTTATCAAATCGTGGAGGACTCTCACCCAGTCTGGCATTTTTTATATATGTAATGTTAGCACATGGAACAGTATTTGTTATCAAGACCTTTCACTTTTTCCTTTTGCTGTGATGATGAAAATTTGATCAACAATAATAAAATAACTAATATTGGTAAGGAATCACACTATTCATGAACACGCTCCTGAATGATGAGCTTGTTGGTTATTCTTATTTTGCTCTCCTATGCCATCCATTCTTCACCTTTCTCTGCCTTGTTCTGTGTGCAAACACTGTGAAGGGACACTGATTCCAAAGGCCTCTTGTACTTGGACTCTGTGGCCTCTGACTTCTAGTTGGGTAAGGCCAATAAGGGACAAGAGCAGAAGGAGAAAGAGATCACATGGTCATGAGAGGAAATTTGTAATTTACCAAGGTCACGCTCCTCCTCCTCCTCCTCTTCCTTCTTATATACTCAGAGCCTCAAAAGAATTTATCAGAACACCTTTATGTGCAAAAAAGACTATTTGTAAAAAGAGGAGTTACGAGCCACCTTCCTCTTTTAGACAAACAGGGAAACAATGATTGGGATAAATAGATAAGATAGATTCTTCTGCTGCTGCTCTTTAGATTTTATGCATTTTCTACTGGGAAAGGAAGACCCCTAAGCAAGTACTTTATAAAGTCTCAAATCCCCATGGTCAGTTGTTGTGGATAAGTTTATTGCCCCCATCCTTGCTATGCTATCAATATTATGATGCCATTGATAAATGTTTTGCCATAAAGGGATGCTGTGAATTGTTCTGGCTTATAGCAACAGGAAAATTTGTAAATCTAAAGATTCAACATATAGGTAATAATTGTAATAGTTACCTATGACTCTCAGGATTATAAACCATTGGCTTGGACACTCAAAACTTCTCAACATACCCCAGCTGCCTTAGATATCTGTATGATAGTTACAAGAATAGACCTGTTCAGTCCATCCAAGATCTACCCAGATTGTTGCTTTCTCTTTAAGTTAATACCCTAATGGAAGTTTGGCTGTGGATTTAGCAACGACCTCTTTGAAGGCGAAGAGGTACGGTTAGGTATGACAGCCTTCTTCTCTTCTATGCCAACCAATGCATTGCAATATAAATTAGTCCATCCAAACTGCTTACTCCCCGTAATTAACTCTGCCCTAGGAATAGCTGTTTTATAACTGTTGCAAATCAGAGTACTATGCTACTGAAGTATTCCCTTGCCAGGAGACCATGACATCTCATCTGTTAAAAGGATGATATTTAAAAACAGCCTCTTCTCCTTTGCTTTTTGAAAGACGGTTTCACTGAGCAGACATTGCCTTGAGTTGTATTGAGGGAAATGGGAGTTGAATCAGCAGCACTTGTACAATGTATAACTCCTATTACTCTGCTCTCGGGAGCATAGGAATTTGCATGGCTTAGTAGACTGGAGGTTGTAATGATAGAACTCAGAGTGGCAACACTCGAATGTCTTAGGATATACTCTGCCTACAGTCTTCATATATCAGGATTCACCTCTTAAGAGGCAGACAGTGCTTTTCAGGACAAAGCTAATAGTCTCTAATTCCTTGGGTGTTCATTGTGAAATGCTATTATCCATGCTAAGGTAATTTGCTATTAATATGGATATAATGCTCAATGCTATCAAAATTTCCACTGTAATTCACCCTTTATAAATGTCTATTACCTTTCAGAAACTTATGTTTCATAGTACGAATTAACCTCTTTGAAGATGAGAGAGCATTATTCTACACAGCACAGTGATGTGTGGTTGAAAATGGAGTGGGGCGGAGGGAGAATTAGTAAATCACATAGACACATAGACGATGCCTTCATCACATGGAAGAACTTGTATGTATGTCCAGGCCACGTCAGTCGCATAAGGTATGTCTCTTTAACTATCAGAAAGTCATTGTCAAAATAAGATATAAACAACAAAAACGTGTTTATTAGTTACTTCAGTGTAATGCTTTCAAGTGAATTATGTGGAGGATATCTGGCTAGAGGTTTCTGGTTTTTGTGCCTCAGACAAAAGCCTTAGTTTATCCCATCAATGTTCATAATGAGGAGTTAAGAAATTTTCTGTGTTTGAGAAACAATAACAAGTTCATTAGAAATTATGCAAACAAATTAGAAGGATTAAAACACACAGATTTGGGAGATAAGAAATCATCTTTGCATAAAACAATTTCAAAATGCAGACAATTGCAACTTTATTTTTGATTTTGCATGTCGACTTGAAAAATCAGGAGGTCTATTAAAAATATAGTTAATCTTGGCAAATGGCTCTTTTCCTTTGTTGTTGTTGTTTACTTTTACAAATCCTATTCTTCCTGTTCATCTGCACAGCTGGCTCTTGTACGTTTTATACAGGGGTCCGTATCTCATCTCCCATATTGGACTTTGAGTTCATCACTGGAAAACAAGCTCCATTTACCTCCACATCCTCTTTAGTGCCCAGCACAGTATTTTTCTCAGGGTAAGTGTTTAAAAGCCATTTGTTAAATGAAAGCATAAGTTAAGTGGTGGTGATTTGTATTGGCTATATATAAAGTATACTTTTAAAACAACCAAGAATATATACACTGACTTTCTTAAATAGATCCCCTACTTATTTATATTAGATCTCTCCTAATTTCCTAAAGGTGTAGATTCATAAATGTTTTGACTGATGCCCATGTTAGTTGGTTCTGGATACTTTTGGTCTTAGGCTTACCATTCAAAGATTTCATAAAATATCTTTAGCCCAAGCCTGCAAAAGTTGGTTAATAAACCCAATGGCACTTTGCACACATAAATCCAATGTACCAACATTATTCAATTTTCAATATGCAGAATAGTCTCACATACTATTCTTTGGCAAAAAAAAATCATTCTTGGCCTGAAAAGCAATGCAAATAGAGGTCCTAAATTTGCAAATATTTGCTTGGCACTGATACTAGATTTATTTAATGCCATTACTTAAACATATTTTAATAGATTCCCACCATAAAAAAGACAGTGGAAGAGTTTGGCCTGCTCAAATAAAATGATGGATAAATAAATATAGCAGCTAATAATAGAAAGCAATGTGACATAAATAATGGTAAGCTGAAAAGTAATTGTAGAAGTTTATGGTTATTGGGCTGAATCTAATATGATATTAAATTTCTACTGACATTTCAAGAGCTGTCCTAATTAATCAATTGGTAATTGCAGGTATGATTACAGGCTATGATTATGATTAATTGCCAATATTGATTGATCCTCCAATAATTCCTGTATGTTCTTCCTTACAAACTCACTGCTGCATTAAGTAGGATTTGGGAGGCATAGCTATTCAAAGCAAATAATCAAATGCTTCACTCTCATTATGAATCTGTCCTCAGGGGACAAGATTTGTGATGGAGACATCATGGATAGATGCACAGTAGGGGAAAGCAGAGAGAGAGGGCAACATTATGCCAGAGATTATTTTAATAAAACAGATTCATTGTGGAGATAGAGTGCATATTTTATAATGATTCATTTACTTCGGGCTTACATTCATTACACCCCCTACTAGTTGAGTCTCCTTTCATTACACGATCTCCTCATCCCAGCCAATCACTAGTATTTTCAGTCCTATGGGGGGTGAAAATAAATATCTTTGTGCATTTCTAACTGTCACATCAAAAACGGTTAATTATCCAGTTCTTTAGGGGAGTATCATCTACCTAAGCAGAAGATATTTCTGGCCGCACATCATAAATGAAAAAGTCTTGAAAATCATTTTCTTTCATATATGATGAACATTGGTGCCAGATGGAAGTTGACAGCCATGTAAGCAGGGTGCCATGTCACTATGCAGCCCTAAAGAAAGGTGTCACCATGAGAACCCCCAAACCACAGATAGAATTTCTCCTAGAAAAGCCTCAATTAATGCTGAAGCAGTGGTGTCAGGAAGGTGAGCTCATTGGAAAATAATGAAAATCTGACTCATTTTATAGAGCCAGAATATATACCCCACTAGGGCAGGGAACGTGTCTATTATGATCTGCTGCAGAGTGAGTAAAGTATCTTTTCCAGAATAGAAATTGAATGAACAACTCCCGAGTGAATAAACAATGCATAAATGACCACTTGTGTACATGTCCAAGGATGGGGACTTGGCATATATTGGGGATTGATTTAATACACACATTTATATATTGTATTACACAGATTATATTGCATTGCACATAGAATACTCCTAATAACTCTATGAGGGAGGCTCAGTATTGATCCTATTTTTAAAATGTTGAAAGAACATTAGGAAGTTCAGCAACATTGTCAGATCCACATAGTTAGCAATTGACAGTTAAACCAAAGACCGTAAGTTAAGCTCACTACAGCTTTAAAACCTATGGTTTTAATTGTGATGTTCTCATTGTGATGTGTTTTTGTGATGTCCTGATTTTTGGAAAACTGCAGTTCAAATTTTCCCTATCTTACCGCAGAGGTTGAACTTGAACCCACCAGTCAATGGCCAAAGCTCGTCCTCTCTTCAGGACCACCTCCATCTCCTCTGTACTCTCTTTGTACCCACCTCTCCAACGTGAATACTCTGCCCAGAAATGCTCTTCCTCACTCTAACTCCATGGCCTGGTATATATAGTCTTATATTAGTTTCCAATTGCTGCTATGGCATAGTACCCCAACCATAGTGGCTCAAAACAATGCAAATTTATTACTTATTGTTTTAGACGTGAGACATCAAAATTCCTTCTCACCAGGCTAAAGATGCCAATAGGCCTGGATCCTTGTGGAGGGCTTTGGAAAAATCTCAGTTTTTTTTAGCTTTGCCAGCTTCTGTAGGTCATGTGTACTCCGGGGCTGGTTGCAGGCCAAGAGAGACCCCTTACCTCGTCCATCCTCAAAGCCAGCGGCACAGAGCTATTGCATCCTCACTGCTCTGCTTCTGTGATCACAGAGCCGTTTTTGACTCTGACTCTTTTACTTTCCTTTTCTAAGGAGTCCTGTGATTACACTGGGCCCACTCAGATAATCTAGGATAATCTTCCCTTCCCAAGATCTTTTTAAATTATGTTGGCAAGGTCTCTTTTGCCATATAAGGTAACATTCACAAGGTTTCTGCAATATGACATCGACATCTTGGGAAACTATCATTCAGCTCCTACAGCCTGTGTATGGTCTCATCTAAAATATCTCTGCATTCCCTGTCTACTGCCCTTCAATTTACATAAAGCACAACCATCTTCCTACTCCTGAAATTGAATTAATAATATATACACAATATTAAAAGACTTCATACTTTCAATATTTTCAGGACGGTATTATTGATACTTGGCAATTTTTGGAAGTCACATCAATATCACTCAAAGATGTAGTTGCTGAGAAATTTAGTTCACTTACAATGTCGCACACAGAAGTCTTTTCTACCTAACTGAAGTGTATGCTGTGGATTCTCAAACATATAACTGGATATTTAATAAAAGATCCATAAATTACACTGAATTCAGCATATGTTTGTGGGATGTGCATTCTTTCATGTCACCAAGCGTCCTTCTTCGCCTTCACTAGAGCAGTTTATACCTATCTTCCTGCAGGAATTACTAAGAGTACTTCTTCCACTCACAAAAGTATCCCGGTTTGAATGATAAATTATGCAATTCTCCTAAATATGTACCAAGCATTTTGGACTGATCTGGTTGTATCTGTAATGCATGATTCCTAATCTCAACAGATGAGCATTAGACAATTTGAGACACAGTGTGGTAGGCCAATTAATGGCTTCCCAAAGATAATCCACATTTTACTTCTGTGAAAATGTTGCCTTACCTAGCATAAAGAAATAAGGGTTGCCTATGAGATTAAAGTTGTAATCACCTGACTTTAAAAGAGGGAGATTATCTTGGATTTTCCAGGTAGGCCCATTGTAGTCACAGGGGTGCTTACATGAGGAAGAGGGAAGCGAATGAGAATAAAAGAGAAGTGTGCCTATGGATGGCAGACACAGAGGGATGCCACATTGATGGCTTTGATGATGCGGAAGGACACCCCGATCCAGGTGGCCTCTAGAAGCCGGAGAGGTGCAGGGAAACATTCCCCACTGGAGCCTCCAGAAGGAGTGCAACCTTCCCAACACCCTGATCTCACCCCAATTTTATCTATGGTTGGCTTCTGACCTCTAAATGTGTAAAATAATAAACTCGTGCTGTTTGAAGTCACTAAGCTTGTCATAAATTGTTACAGCAGAAACAGGAAATTCGTAGAGAATCACAGTTCTACCTAAGCCAGAGTCTAAGGGAATCAGAGTCCAGTAGAACCACTCTGTGTTAGATAGTGGACTGGAACAGTCCCTGATTAACTGAGGATGAGGCTCCAGCACAGCGGGAGACAGAGCAGCAGCTCTGCATCAGGGCTCACAAGCCGGCGTCACACATCACAAGCTAGGTATCCCTGTTCTTTGGCCACTCCATTATTATCATTTTACAGTACTGGGGTTGAACCCAGGGGCATTCTATCCCTGAATCACACATCCCAGTTCAATTTTATTTTTTATTTTGAAACAGGGTCTCGCTAAGTTGCTAAGGCTGGCCTTGAACCTGTGATCCTCCTGTCTTAGCCTCCCAAATACTGAAATTAGAGGTGTGTGTCACCATGCCAAGCTCACTCCTTCACTATTATTAAGTTACAAATTGTCAATCAGTTTTCAAAGGTTGCTTTTTAGCTCTTTATCTGAACAAGACAACAGACAATAATAGAGACCAACTTTTTTCCAATTTTCCCAGGATGAAGGAGTTTCCTAGAATGAGGGACTTCTCAGTTCAGTCTAGGAGAAGTTGAAATTGCCGCTCACCCTAAATATGGCACTACATTTTATTAATTTCAGAAAAGGCCTGTGAGAATTTTTAGCATAAACAACATTAAAAAAATAAAATTAAACAAAACAATCTTTGATTTCTAAAGTTTTAAAAATTTTGGGCAGGATGTTAAAATACATAATGGGATGCTCTTAGGCATCCTCCTAAAACAGAAACTATGTAAATTCCATCTTGAGAAATTATGCCACCTTTAAAATATTTGTGGACTGCCTTATCTAAATAGAGGATGCACAAAGGAAATGAGCCAAATCTGCTTTTTTACTCATGAGGACATAGGACTCTATGTGGCTCAAAATGTGTTTTGGAGAGGTCTGGCCTCTGTGGGATGAGGCCATGGTCAAGGGGCAGCAGAAACCTGGTGGATGAGGCTTTTACCCTCTCCTCTCAGAACTGGAGAATTCAACAGTCGTTGGTTTGTATTCCCATCCTCAAAAAGTTTCTTTGGTTGAAATACAACAAAGGCTATTATTTTCATCCAAATCTCTCATATCACAAATAAGGTTATAAAGGCCCAGGAAGGAAAGACATTTGTCCAAAGCCCCATAGCAAGTTACAACCTAAGGTTCCTGAATAGACCTAGTTGTCTTTCTTCATTCAGCTATAATTGCCATCAGGATACATGGACATCACCATTCTACTGTAAGAATATCTTGCTGATGCATGAATAGGAAAACAGATAACAGTCACCTAATGACCCAGAAAGTTGGAAGTTCCACATGGTTGCTGTTATACAAAAGCATAACATTATCAAATGTTACAGCCAGTAGGGATGATTTACTAATCCTCTCATTTCACTCTTACAGACCAGGGAGGTTAAGTGAGGTTTTTGAGGCCAATCAACTAATTAATGGTGACATGGATACTAGAATACTGGGGTAATTCCACTGTGTCGTGCTACTTCCCTGTGGTATCATTTGTTGTTTGTTGCTCTTGTTTCTTTATCCTCTTAAGGTAACATTTGTTTTTAAGTGCAGCCTTTTCTTTGGACAATAGCTAGAGTAAATATTCCCAGGATATGAGGGTAGTAAACTGTGTGTGTATGTGTGTGTGTGTGTGTGTGTGTGTGTGTGTGTGTGTTGCTGGGGACTGAACCTAGAGCCTTGTGCATGCTAGGAAAGAGATAAGCAGTCTACAACTGAGCTGCACCCCCATCCCTTCAGTATTAAAGCTTTTATTGGTAAATAATTAAGATCTGAAAAGGGGAAATAAGGATCAGATTTGTTTATCAAGTGAAGTCAAACTATAAAGGATCCCTTAAGATATCGGGTGACTTGATGATTTTAGGAAGAACTTGAGTAAAGTGTGCTGGGCTCTGCTCTCTACACTCACTTTATCAATGAACATGGTCAGTACTGAAAAGGAATGAGTCTTTGTAAAAGAGAAATGAAGGGGCGAACATATGGAAGGTCCTGTCCTGTACTTTATGCACTGTATCTTAGTCGATAAGTATAACACTCTATGGGATAGATTTTGGGGGGGGGCTTTTCTGCTGAAAATAACATGCCCCAAACCATGTTAAACATGTATAGGAGTTGAGGATCTGGTGTAGCTGAGAATTCTAGAAGTCTAACAGGCCTTAGAAAATGTGTCTCAGATGATTTTGTTTCTGTTTTGTTCTTCTCTCTTCTCTTTCTCCTTGTGTCGTAGCATGATGCCACATACTGCCAGATTAAATAGGAGGACAAGTAGGAGTATCAGAGGACACTGACCATCCTGGGTTGAATCATGTCATAACCCTTGGGCCAATCTTTGTGGCTAAGGAGATGGGCATTAAGATTGATCTAGTATGAGTCAAATGAATAGTCCTGTAACCAGGGTCCAGAAGAGGACTGGAATGGGCATATCCATGGAGATCATGTTACCTGGGGAAAGAGCAGTTTCCCAAAGGAAGAAGGGTTTTGCTAATAGAATGGAAAGGAGGGCTATTGAACCAGCAAATCTAAAGAAATATTCATTAAAATATAATTATCTTTAGGTAGACATGGATATGTGAAGTGTTGGATATAATGATTCTGTTCATGGTAGAGCAGAATCAGAGCCCATGTTTTTGTATGTTTTTTTGTTTTTGTATTGTATGTATGTATGTATGTATGTATGTATTTTGGCTCTGGGGATTGAACCCAGGGGCCTTCTACCATTGAGCTACAACCCTAGCCCTTTTTTAATTTTTTGTTTTAAAAAAAGGGTCTCAATAGGTTGCTGAGAGTCTTGATAAATTGCTGAGACTGTCCCTGAATCTGTGATCATCCTATTTCAGCCTCCCAAGTACTGGGACTACAGGTGTACACCACGACACTCAGCCAATCCAGATTTATATGATTCCAAAGCCGGGCGTGGTGGTGCACGCTTGTAATCCCAGTACTTTGGGAGGCGGAGACTGGAGGATCCGGGTTTGCAGCCAGCCTCAGCTCTCTCTCTCTCTCTCTCTCCTACTCTCTCTCTCTCTCTCTCTCTCTCTCTCTCTCTCTCTACTTAGTGAGGCCTTCTGCAATATCGTGAGACCTGGTTTCAAAATAAAGTATAAAAAAAATAGGGCCAGGGGTGTAGCTCGGAGGTAGAACGCTCCTGGGTTCAATCCCCGGTACCGCAAAAAAAAAAAAAAGATTTATATTATTCCAGAATCTGTCCTCTTTCTGCTGTGAGACTTGTACCATTGCAATATTCATAGGATCTGAAAGAGATGATTTTTCAAATGTTAGAATTATTATATTTGATTTAATCGTAGAACAGAAAATAGCACTATTGAATTGTAGAAATGATTATTTGGTGGGGGAAAATAAAATGTTTTCCTCTGGAAATTGTTTAGTAAGAAACATGGATTTTTGTTGTGTTCTTAAATGTTTTGAAAATGATATCAAAGTATTTTAAGGCCATTAGAGTAGTATTTCAGTGGCTTGAAATGGCTTTTCACGTGGTCTGAAGATTTTTCTCATCTGTGCAGCTTGTCACAAAAATTACTATCTTAACTGTTCCAATAGAGCAAAACAAGTCTTTCACTTGGATTTCAAACTGCTCCACTTTATTGGATGGGAAATTTGACCAGCTGAATAAAAAATTTTTAAAAAGTTAAATAGAGAGAGGAGGGATAGAGTATGCTTAAAGCGATGAGGGGAGCAGTTGGATGTGAGGAATGACTTCTAATGTTCTATTACACAGTAGGATAACTATGGCTGGCAACAACTAATTGAGTATTTCAAAATAGCTGGTGGAGAATCCAAATGTCACTAATGCAAAGAAAAAAATACATATCTAAGGTGATTGGCTATGCAGATGACCCTGTTCTGATCATTAAATACTTTATACCTGTATTGAAATGTCACACTGTACCTCATAAATATGTCCAATGACTGCACAATTTTTAAAAAGTGTACTTTAAAAAGAAAGAAAGTAGTACAAAAGAACAAGTAAATAAAGAAAAAAATTTCATAATGATAATAATAATAAAACAAAAGTAATGCCCTGCATCTTTGAAATTCACCTTAAGAGATTCATTCTAGAGAAAGAATCTGTCAAATGTATAAATTTAATTTCACAAGTATTCTTCAAAGCATTAGAGAAAATAAAGAAAATAAAAAATAGTTCAAACATTAAGTCCTAGAGACCTGCCTAAATGAATTATGATAATAATGTCCTCTTCCAATAATTCAAATTTCATGTTTTACACAAGTTACTTATTTATTTTATGTCATTCTCACAATAAACAACCTACCAGTTAGGCATTATTACTATCATCTCTATTATAGTTTTCAGTTAAAAATATAAAAACAAACAAAACAGAAAATTGTGACTTTAAAAGATTAAACTAAAGGTCATGAATATTTAGCCTGCAATTAGCAGAATATATACAGAAATCCAGGTTTATTTGACTCCTAAATGCACACACTTAACCACTATTCCATGTTGTTACTTATCCACTGAATGAAAAATTATCACACAATTAAAAATATATATAACAAGACATAAATTTAAGATATGTATGTAGATCTACATAAATATGAAAATGTATTTATGAACATTAGTAGGTTAAAAGTCAGTTTACAACTAGAATGTATATTGATAAGCATGGTTGTTTTTTTTTTGTTGTTGTTATCACTGGGGATTTAACTCAGGAGTTTTGTACTTCTGAGCTATATCTCCTGTTTTTTTTTTTTGTTGTTGTTTTGAGACAGGGTCTCCTTAATTTTCCCAGACTGGCCTCAAACTTGTGATCCTCCTGACTCCGCCTCCCAAATGGCTGCGATTACAGTCATGAACCACCTTTCTGACTCCTAGTATGACTCTCTTTTTGTAATGAAAACTGGCCATTTTTATACTCCTTATTTTTTGCAATAAATTCATTATTTACAATGAGTATGAAATACCTTCCTAATGGTAAGAGTAAGTCAACTCTTTCCATTTTAGAAAAATTGAAGAAAGAAGTGTTTTGCCCATCAGTCAAGATCTCATTCTAACTTGATGATTGATCTTGCCAAATACATTACTCATTGGGATAGTTTGTCTTTTGAATCCAAGCTTTCCCACAAGAAAGACTTGATACCTAAGATACTAGATCCCTGGTTAACATGATGACCAAATAGAATCCCTGCTGTGAAAAGCTCTAGCTTATAAATAAATCACAATGCTAAGAATTATGTCTAAAAAAAAGTGAGTTAATCAAATATTTTTCAACTTGCAGAAAGATTCAGGGTTCATTCAGCTCTGGCAAATGATTAGGCTTTCTGCTTAATCTCCTACTGAATTCATAGCTTGTTAATCCTGTGCTGTTCTCTGAATGATTACAAAGCCCTGAGTCACTAATGCTCTAATATAAAAAATAATAATTATTATTCCCTTGACCAAGAGTATTTTGAAAAACTGCAGCATATTCCTATGCATTTTAAAGAAGTAGGAACAAAACTATAAAACTAAGATCATTAAAAAAGAAATGACTTTAATTGAATTACTTACTAAATTAGAAGATGATTAGGAAGTGTTTTCTATCTCTGATATTATGAAGAGTAGTTCCAAGTTATTTCCAACCGCCTCCTTTCCAGATACTGTAGTTATTAGAAAGACCAGAGAAAGGTCATAATCCCATCCACTCAACACCTTCCATCAGCAGACAACTAATGGATAGGAAACATGTTTTTTTCATGATGTTAGAAAGCTTTCAAACAGGAAGTCTAAACCAAGTATGGGTCTCAGATTTCACAGTGACATTCCACAACGCCCATCCCCTGTGAATTCAGACCACTTTGCTCCTTCCAGATTTTGCAAGTCCACAGGGATTCTTGCCCCAAATCCTTGAACAACAAAGTAGCTTTTAGAATGTTCCTAAAGTTTTTGGCCTAGTAGTTCAATCTGTGGCCATTCTTTAGTGACAAGTGGAGGGAAGAACAAGGGTATTCATAACTCTTTAGGCTTGGATTCTGACTCTAACTACAGTAGGGTAGAAAATTCCTCTTAACCTGTTTTCTAACATCTGAGCAATTCTCCAACACCAATATGCATATCTTTTCTTATACAAAAATAGAAATGCTCTCACCAAAAGTTCAATAGAATGAATCCTATTTTTTTCTTTTTTCATTTTTATTGTACATTGTAATTATACATCATGATGTTCAGAATGATAGAGACAGGCATGCACACAGCACCATCGGGCTCCCACTCTGCCGCCTCCCCTTCTCTCTACCTTATATTGAGATTGACATTGATATGTACAACGTGTCAATTGAAGTGTTTCCTTCAACAAATCCTATTCCATTTTAAACTCAACAGAATTGAGGTCTCTTGATGTATTGAAAGGAATCTGTAATAGATTTTATACCTTCTTTTTTTTTTTTTTTTGCGGTACCGGGGATTGAACCCAGGGGCGTTCTACCTCCGCGCTACACCTCCGGCCCTATTTTTTATACTTTATTTTTGAAACCGGGTCTCACGAAGTTGCGGAGGGCCTCACTATGTAGAGAGAGAGAGAAAGAGAGAGACAGGGAGAGAGAGAGAGAGAGAGAGGGAGAGAGAGAGAGAGAAGGAGAGAGAGAGAGAGAGAGAGAGCTGAGGCTGGCCGCGAACCCGGATCCTCCGGTCTCTGCCTCCCAAAGTACTGGGATTACAAGTGTGCGCCACCACACCCAGCTTAATAGATTTTATACCTTCTGATAAGATGCGGGGAAAGATAATTTAGGTCAAATGGATTAGAGCTTTAATGCCCAACAGGTTTATATCCACCCTCCTGTCCACCACAGTTTCTCCCAGATCTTGATTTAACCATATCATAGATGTTTCTTTATTCTTCTAGCTATGAATTTCTTAATCTCACATATGCAATACTGGGAAAACAGTACCTTTTAACTGGGGCATAGGAGAGGAGCTTGAGTGGCCACTCCATTTCAGAGATATCAAAAATCTGTAAGTACATCTACCTTCTTCCAATTATTGGTAAATCCAGGATCAAAACCAACATTTCCTAACCTTTGGTTTCCCCACTCTAGTTTTGTCTCCTTGTCCAATACTACATAACAACCCATATAGCTATTTGTTATAGTCAGCTCATTAACTTAAAAATTAAGTCTGTAAGGCAAGTCTTTAAAGCAGTGCACTAAATACAACTGGCACCCAATAATGTCCAGCCTCTGCATATAATTAATCTGAAGGAAGAATAATGAAGTAGAATACAATTGCTAAAATAATTCTAATGTCTACTTGGTCTCTGGACTAAATGTCCAAAGCATTGACTGGGAAAGAATTATGGCAGGATGAAGAGAAGACATTTTTAAACAGTAGTTCTCAAACAGAGTAACTTTAGCCCCTCAGGGAACATCTCATAATGACTGTAGATTTTTTTTTTTGTACTAGAGATTGAATCCAGGAGTATTCTACCTTGGAGCTCTTCCCCCAGCCCTTTTTAATGTTTTATTTTGAAACCAGGGGTCTCATTAAGTTGCTGAGGGTCTCCCTAAATTACTAAGTCTGGCCTTGAACCAGGGATCCTTTTGTCTCAGTCTCCCAAGTACTGGGATTACAGTCCTGTGCCAACACACCTGGCAGATTTTGTTGTTGTTGTTACTGGTGGTGGGTTGCTACTAGCATCTTGTTGGAAGCATTCAGGGATGCTGCTAAATGCCTACAGTGTACAAGACAGTGCCCTACAACAAAGAATTATCTAGTCCAAAATGTTAACAGCGCCATATTTGAAGAACCATATTCTTAAGTATATTTTTAAAATCCCTTCTTCTCATTTCTATCTATAGCAATGCTAGGGCTCCTGTGGCTTTTCTCCCTTTCATTTCCCATTCTCTTCATCAATTTTCTAGATGTCAGAAAGGTCTCTTTTCTTTTGTAGCCTATTCATTCTACTTTCTGTGTATTCTGATTTGCATCTTCACCTTCATGCTCCATTTCTATTATTTCCCTCTTTTTCACATTATAAAACCCTCTAAACCATGGTATAAAAAGAAGAAATCTTAGAAAGAGAGGACACCAGACAAGGAGTAGGATTGTTTTAGTAGACAAAGAGAGCAGAGAAAAATGTGGTGGACATTTATACATCCATCATATTTATAATTTTGTTATATCTACAAGTTTGCATGCATCATGCATATCTTAAATGTCTAGACTAAAATGAAGATCCTCTGTATTTTTATTTCCTGACACCTGAGCTTGACATTGAAATTACAAAATGATTCCAGAATCCCCCAGTACACAGGAGAAAGGAGTTTTCCTTTTGTATGTGGAAGAAATCAAAAAAATGAAAAGAGAGCAAGTGAGAGGCGGCAGGATTTTACACCAGGAGTAAGGATGAGATTCTCCAGATTGGAACATGAGAACATCTTGTTGGTTCACAAGGCACGGCAACCTCCTTGGTTCTGTACTCTCATGTAACATGGAAGAAGATGAATAAGGACATTTTATGAATTGATGCAAATGAATAACTAAAGGGAGAAGTAACATTTATTTCTAGAAAATAGGTATGGTATGTGCACTTTGCTGTCATCAGTTTTAATACAAAAACTTGTGAAACAAACACTTTAAAATGTTTATGGTGCCGGGCGTGGTGGCACACGCTTGTAATCCCAGTACTTTGGGAGGTGGAGACCAGAGGATCCGGGTTCGTGGCCAGCCTCAGTTCTCTCTCTCTCTCTCTCTCTCTCTCTCTCTCTCTCTCTCCCTGTTTCTCTCTCTCTCTCTCTACCTAGTGAGGCCCTCCGCAACTTCGTGAGACCCGGTTTCAAAATAAAGTATAAAAATATAGGGCCAGGGGTGTAGCGCGGAGGTAGAACGCCCCTGGGTTCAATCCCCGGTACCGCAAAAAAAAAAAAAAAATTATGGATCACGTTGAGCATGGTGGCCCACACCTGTAATACCAGTACTTGGGTGACCAAGGCAAGAGGATCACAGGTTCAAGATCAGCCTCAGTAACTTAATGAGACTCTCAGCAACTTAGCAAGACCCTGTTTCAAAATAAAAAATATATAAAGTGTTGGGAGTGTAGCTCAGAAGTAGAATGCCCCTGAGTTCAATCCCTAGAACCACATACACAAAAAAATATTTATGGATCATGTGGGATTTCCAATAGATAATCATGGCATATAGCCATTTTATACAAAATGTACTATACTGTGTTTGGTTTTTTTCACAAAGTGGTACTCCAAAGGGAAAAATAGTAACATATTTACTATCATTAAACTTGCTAACTTTTTGATATACAAGATTCCAATGTGCACATTTATATCATACTGCTATAATTATAGATGTCAAAGCTTCTCTTTCTTCTTTAATTACTCGTGTGTGTGTGTGTGTGTGTGTTTGTGTGTGCCCACTCATGTGTGTGTGGTCCTGGGAATTGAACCCAAGGGCCTTCTACCTCTGAGCTACACTGCCAGCCCTTTTTAAAATTTTCAGTCTTGAAACAGGGTCTTGCTAAATTACCACATGCTTGTTTAAAACCTATGATCCTTTGATCTCAGCCTCCCAGGTACTGGAAGTACAGGTGTGCACCACCATACCCGGCTCTTCCTTAATTGCTCTTAATAGAAAATTTGTAATTAGAAGACTTTATAAAATTTAAAGATTATTGGAGCTTGAGTGTATAAATACTATTCTTAGACAAGTACAGAAAATTACCATTGAAAAGTCCTTCAGAAAAGTCCTTATTTTTTGTTTTTCATTAAATTTTTTTAGTACATTATAATTATATATGATTCTAAGGTTCATAGCGATATATTCACGCATGAACACATCACTTGTGCATGTACCACACCACCTTCCTCCCCCTTCCCATACATGATAGTGAGATTCTTAGTGTTACATTCATATATGCACACGACACTATTTGGTTTGTTTCCTTTTCCATATGTTCCCTGTGTCCTCCCCACCCTTTTCCTCCCACAATCCCCTTCCTCTACTTTACTGATCTCTCTTCTAATTTGTATAATGTCCCTTTTCTTCCCTATTTTCTCTCTAGCTTCCACATATAGGCACAGACAGATACTTCCTCAATAAGACATCCTAAAGCTGAGGAAGTAAAACCAAAAATCAGTAAACGGAATGGCATCCAATTAAAACGCTTCTGCATAGCAAAAGAACAATGGAGAGCATGAAGAGGGAGCCTACAGAATGGGAGAAGATCTTCGTCAGCTACTCTTCCAATGGAGGACTACTATCCAGAATATAAAAAGAACTTCAAAAACGTAACACCAAAAGTCCCAAATAACCCCTTCAAAAAATGGGCAATTGAATTAAACAGGTACTTCGCAAAAGAGAAAATATAAATGACTGAAACATTTATGAAAAAAATTTTCAACATCTTTAGCAATCAGGGGAATGCACATCGAAACTGACTGAGATTCCATCTAAATCCAGTTAAAATGGCAATCATTAACACAAACGATAATAAATGCTAGTGAGGATATGGGGGAGAGGAACACCTATATATTGTTGGTAGGATTATAAATTCATATGGCCACTAGTTTGGAGGTTCCCCAAAAGATTAGAAATGGGCCTGGAATAGTGGCATACACTGGTAATTTCAGTACAGGGGAGGCTGAGACAGGAAGATCTCAGGTTTGGGACCAGTGTTTGATAACGTAGAGAGATTCTATTTCAAAAGGTGGGGGCTAAGGGGTATTTCAGAGGCAAAATACCCCTAGTTTTAATCCCCAGTAAAACACACACACACACACACACAGACACACACACATACATGTCTAGGAATGGAACCATCATATGGCCCAGGTATACCACTCCTTGGCATCTTTTCAAAACAACTAAAGTCAGAATACTAGAGTTATACATGCATACCCAAGACTATAGAAGCATAATTCAGAATATCCATGTTTCTACTTTCATTAAAGATAAGCATAATCACATCTCTGTTTGTGTATGTGTGTAGGAAGAGAACTTTTATAAAAATCAAAATGGTAATGCTTAGATTTATGTTGAATGATTATGAATAATTTCAACATTTTCTTCATTTCTGTATTTTCAACATTTTCCACAATTAAAATATTTTACTATTAACAGAAAAGAGAAGACTGGGCATGATGGTAACACATGTTACCCCAGTACTTGGGAAGGTGAGACAGGAGGATTGCAGGTTCGAGGCCAGTGTGTGGTAACTTATCAAGACTCTGTTTCAAAATTAACAGAAAAAATTAAAAGACCTGAGGGTGCAGCTAAGAGGTAGAATGTCCCTTGGGTGGTTCAGTCCCCAGGACGACAAAAATAAAATAAAATAAAATAAATAAGGGGAGAGAGAGAGAGAGAGAGAGAGAGGAAAGTTAATTATAACTAACCCAGCAGAGAACGTTTTCTTATCTAATGCATTGCTAAAAACCATTTCCATATCAGTTCTATCCATTCTATGTTGGAAAACAGGGAGAAAAATGCATCTGTAATGAATAAAGGCAGCACACAATGAAATGTGGCCAAATCCATAAATCCCTTCACTTAGCCAAGCAATTTTTGTGGCTGCAACAGTTGGAATCAATTACTGTAGACTTTCATATTGTAATGTCTGCTGAGGCTCAACTTCTGGAGTTGGAGCTGGGGACAAAGTTACTTGCACTGGGCACAGGGGCTAAGAAAAAAAGATCAATTTGATCAGAAATGACTTCATTTCAAGAATCATTATGCTATTACCCTGTGCTTGAAGATAAGTAGTTTAAGCAGGGTCAGGATTTAGCAGTCTCCTGAGAACCCAATGTCTAATTAGCGTAGCTCTCAAAAAACCATGATCAACTCATTTCTCATTGGGCCTATAGGAAGGGAAGGGATGTTTTTCTCTACTGTCAGCATGATGTTGGCTTTATTAGACCTATAGTGTATGTGGCACAAATGGGAGTTTATTTGTGACATGGAAAACTCAGTGAGCAAGGATTTGGCCAAGATAACAATATTCCTGTAAGAGTTGAGAATAGCACAACTCTAATGCCAGAGACCCATAGGCAGATTGTATGTGCACAAAATTGTGTTTTGCTTGTTTCTTTGTCTTTGCAAAACAGCATACATAACGTGTCAGCAAAACCTAAGCAAAATAATTTCATCGCAAAAGGCAACAGTTCAAATAATACTATGGGAATATGTGAAGTTATTATTATCAATCTCATTAACTCATATGGGGAGGGAGGAGAGGGGAGCAAGCTGGGGGTAGAGGGAAGTACACAAAGAGCTGTGTGTACACATGCTTTTAACACATTGAATTTCACTGTGATGTATAATTGCAATGCATCAATGAAATATTTTTTTAAATTAAAATAAAATAATAAAAATTCACAGTGAAGTAAAGTTAAAAAAAGTCATCTGGTCATCTGAACTTTGAGAAATATTGTTTTTAATAGTAATTATTTCACCATGCCTTGGATCTAGAAATATAAAGCCCTACAAAGAGGTACTTGTAGTGTCCCAATCCATATATGAGACTAGGGTAGTCCAGATGTCTCTTCTAACCTGTGAACACCTATATCTAATGCCCTACTAGAAATCTCCACTTGACGTCTCCTATATAAGTCAAATGAACATGTTGAAGACTGAGCTCTGGAGGTCAAACTTGATATGGAGCTGTAGAGGGGGTTTCATGCATCAAAATCAGACCTGAAGCCTCTCATGTATTCCTGCTTAAGCTAACCACTTTCTACCACGCCAACCTCTAAGTTATGGCTCTGATAAGTTCTTGGACTCATTACCCTACCAGAATTGTTCATATATGACTCCTCTTAGTGTTAGTAATAATTTAAGCCTCTTAGTGCACTATATGTCAAATCCAGTGGCTCAGTAAAAGCGGACTTTGGATACAAAGTATGCTTTATTTTTATAGGGTCTTTATTTTTTCAAAAGTAGGGCAATGCTGTCTTAATGGCTTGGCTACCACATTTAAGCATAGGAGTAAATATAAATTATACTTTAGCACCTGCTGAAATCCAGGCCTTGATGTTATCTAATATGAGTTACTCTATCATAACTCACCCTCCTCGAAGAAGCTACTTTGAGTTACACAACCTGCAGAGACTTATGCGGGCAATGCCTATAGACACAAACATATTTTTATAGTGCTTTTCCCTTCTGTATTATTTCAACTCCTACACTACTTACATATTTATAGAAGCCTCTGGTGATTCTTAATGATGTTGTTCAGTTTAGTTTCTTAATAATTTCCTGGGTTTTATGCTAACATTCCTGCTGTTGATTGTTCTCTTATTTTAATTATGCTGCATTCTAAGCAGTGCTTCTGGGAGTGGGTTGAAGTTTTTGCTGCAGTGCATTCCAGGTAAAAATAATCCTTAAAAACCCAACTGGAGCAAAGTCTTCCCTTTGCACTTTAGCCAGGTGGTTGGGTGCATAGGGCCTTTCGGTACTTGAAAACACATTATCAGTGACCAATAGATGCCATTAGGACTGGCTATCAATCACTTCACTGATTCCTGGAGCTGAGGGCTATTTGTAATGAAATAGCATTAATAAATTATGGGGGATAAAACCTATTGGACACATATTACATCAGATTGGAATAGGTCCTTCACCTCCATCCTTTCTTTTAATCATGACCCTAATCCTATGGATCATGGATGTTATTAGTACATCCACTTGACACACATGAAAACAGAAACCTAGGAAATCTCAACACTATGTCCAGTGGCCAGTGATATGCATAGACAATCAGTGCTAAGAAACGACGACACATCTGACTGGACAGCTTATGTTTTTCACCACTTTGTGGTGTTTTCTTTCAAGGGAAAGCAACTTTTAGTCCTATCATGGAAGCAGGAAAACACACACACACACACACACACACACACACACACACACTATGATCTTCTCCTTGCTTACAAGCAAAGTTTCATTTATGTGTATCTATTTTGGGGCCTATATTCTGCTGCAGTTATCTGTTTATCAATTCTTTAGCCAACACTGTACTGTCTTGATTCCTATAGCTTTACATCAAGTCTTCAAACTGAGTCTTTCAACTTTGTTCTCTCCTATAATATTGTAATATTGGCTTCTGAGTCTTTCACTCCCCATATAAACTTTTGAATCAGTTTGTGAATGTCTGGAAAACAACTTGCTGAGATTTTTATTAGGAATCAAACAAATCTGTAGATGTATTGAAAAGATTGGGTCTTCCTGTTCATGATCATGGACTATATTTACATTTATTTAGTTCTTTGATTTTGTTTATCAAAGTTTTATAGTTTTCATCAGATGGATCTCCATATTTTATCAAATTTATACCTAAATGTTTCATTTGGGTGTATGTGGGTATAAACAGTATTGTTTTTTAATTCTTAATTTCAAATTCCACTTGTTCATTGCTGGTATATAGGAAAGTGATATACATTTATCCAGAAATCTGCCTGTAGTCATTTCTTAGATCCAAGATTTTTTCTTTGTTTGTTTACTGTTTCAGATTTTCTATAAAAGTGATGCCATCTCCAAACCATCTTTTGTTTCTACCTCCCAAATATGTACACATTTTATATTTTTCTTGTCTTATTGCATTAGCCAGGATTTCTAGTACAACATTTTAAAGACATGGGGCAAAAGAACATAATTGTCTTGTTCCTGATCTTAGAGGAATAGCTTCTAATTTTTCACCATTAAATGTGAGGTCATTCTTCACAGACATAGAAAAATCAGTCCTTAAATTCATTTGGAACAACAAAAAACCCAGAATAGCCAAAGGAGTTCTCAGCAACAAGAACCATGCAGGAGGCATCACAATGCCTGACTTCAAACTATACTACAAAGCCATAGTAACAAAAACAGCATGGAATTGGCACAAAGCAGACACATAGACCAATGGAGCAGAAAAGAAGATTCAGAAAGAAATCCACACACTTACAGCCAATTGATTTTTGACAAAGGGGCCAAAAACATACACTGGAAAAAAAGATAGCCTCTTCAACAAATGGTGTTGACAAAATTGGTTAACCATATGCAGAAAAATGGAAATAAACCCCACTTCCTCACCCTACACAAGAGTCAATTCAAGATGAATTAAAGACCTGGAAATTAGACCAGAGACCTTGCAGCTACTTGAAAAGGGCATAGGTCCAGCGCTTCAAAACATAGGCACAGGCAAAAACTTCCTCAAGAAGACCCCAAAGGCACAAGAAATCAAAAGGAGGATCAATATGTGGGATTGCATTAAACTGAAGAGCTTCTGCTCAGCAAAGGAAACAATCAAAAACTCCAATAGAGAGACAACAGAATGGGAGAAGATTTTTGCCAGCTCCTCTGATAGAGGACTAAAAATCTAGAATATACAGAGAACTCAAGAAACTCACCGCTAAAAAAACAAACAACTCAATCAAAAACTGGGCAAGTGAACTAAATAGGCACTTCACAAAAGAAGAAATACTGTGATAGTCAGTCTAGGTTGTCAACTTGACCTGATCATGACACACCCAAGATTATGTGATTTTGGGTGTGTAACAGCAGATTAAACAGAAAGCCCTGCCCTGAATGTAGGCGGCAGGATTCTGATAGGTGCGGACTTAGATAAAAGAGGGAGAAGCCTCGTAGAGCGCATGCGACTCTTTCCGAGGAAAACGCATCTGCTCTCGCCTGAGATCGTCGGCCTCCAGCTTCGCCTTTCTCCGAAGAGCTTCTTGATCTTCTCGGCCTCCAGCTCTTGGAACTGAAACTCCACCATCGTTTCTCCGAAGAGCTTCCTGATCTTCATGTCTTGGACTAGGACTGAATTAGTGGTTGCTCCGATCCTAAGACGCCAGCTCTTAGACCGTTCGACCAGCTACTGGTTCCTCTGACTCTCCACTTGCAGTCAGAACCTGGGACTACATTGCTTCAAACTATAAGCCCATCTGATAAATCCCTTTTTTCAAATATACTCATTCTGTGTATTCTGTTAATCTAGAGAACCCTGTCCAATACAAATACAAATGTCCAATAAATGTATGAAAAAATGTTCAATGTCATTAGCAATCAAAGAGATGCAAATCAAAACTACCCTGAGATCTCATCCACCCCAATTATAATGGCAGTCATTAAAAACACAAACAACAACAAATGCTGGCGAGGATGTGGAGAAGTAGGAACTCTAATACACTGTTGGTGGGATTGCAAATTAGTGCAACCACTTTGGAAAACAGTGTGGAGGATCCTCAGAAGAATGGGAAAGAACCTACTGTATGACCCAGCAATACCACTTCTAGGCATCTACCCAAAAGAACTGAAACCAAACTACCAGACTAATGCATGTGTATCTATGTTTATAGCTGCACAATTCACAATTGCCAAACTTTGGAACCAGCCAAGATGTCCATTGACAGATGAATGGATTACAAAACTATGGAATATGTACACAGTGGCATTTTACTCACCCATAAAGAAGAATAAAATTATGTCATTTGCAGGGAAATGGATGAAACTGGAGAACATTATGCTAAGTGAGATTAGTCAGTCACAAAAAGTGAAAAGTTGGATGTTCTCCCTAATATGCGCAAACTAGGGAGAAAACAGGACATAGGAGGGACTCCAGACAAAGAAGGAGAAACATTAGATGAGTAAAGAAGGTGACCTAACTGAAGGAGATGGGAGGGGGGAAGAGGGAAACACCCTAATGTACATATATGCATTCACAAACTTATCAAAGTCAATCACCATGCTGAAAATGAGGAGAGAAGAGGGAGGGAAGGGGGTGGGAAATGGGGGAGGCTTAAATGAGTGCTGTGTGCATGTATGCCTCTACCACCCTGTAACTCATCAAGATGTATGATTACAGTGCACCAATAAATTATAAAAAAGTGATGTTATCATAGGTTTTATATAAAATTTATTATGTTAAGGAAATTCCTATTACTAGTTTACTGATTATTATTATTATTGTCATTATTATTATTATAAATCAGGTCAAATTTTGTCAAATGCCATTGTTGCATCTGTGGATATGATTATATGACTTTTATTTTGTGACCTGTGAAAGTGATAAACTAAATTTATTGATTTTTGAATGTTGCCTTTTTTTTTTCCTGGGATAAATTCCACTTGATCACGCTATAGAATTCTTTGTATATGTCATTGGGTTTGATATGCTAACATACTGTGGTTGTTGAGGTTTTTGGCGTATATGTTTATGAGATATATTGGTCTGTAGTTTTCTTTTTTCCTGTAATACTGTTGCCTGGTTTTGATATTAGCATAATGGTGGTCATATAAAAGGGCTTGATGGAAGGAGTTCATCCCAATTTCCCTCCTCTCTTCTGCCACATGAAGATGTAGCACTCCTTCTGTTTGGATGATGCAGTGTTCAGGGTGTCTTCTTGCATGAGAGACTGGACTTTTCAAGATAGTGAACCTGCTGGGGCCCTGATCTTGGGTTTCCCAGCTTCCAGAACTGTGACAAATAAATTTCTGGATATAATTGACCAGTCTATAGTATTTTGTTATAGCAGCAAAAATTGTAGTAAGATCACAACACATACTTGAGATTTGTTTTCAATCCACACTGACAATCTGTGTTTAAATCATTGCATTTAGAACATTGACATTGAAAGTGGCTACTGACTGATATATTTGGGTTGATGTCTGCAGCATCTATTTTGGTTTTTATTTGGGTCTTTTTCCATTTTTTCTAGTTTTGATTTTCACTTTTTTTCTTCCTTTTTTGTTTTTAATTGAGAATTTTACACAATTCCATCTTTGTTTCCTTCTAAACACATCAGTTATCCTTATTTAAAAAATTAGTGGTTGCCTTAGAATTTACAATATATTTACAACTCATCTAGGCCCACTCTCAAAGAACACTCTACCACTTCATAGGTAGTAGGAGTATGTTATAGTAATAATCTAAATTATTTCTATCTGCCCTGTGTATCACTGCTGTCATCCATTTCACTTGTGTATGAGAATATGTATATGTATATACACACATGTACATACACAAGTATAAGCGTATGTAAGTATACAAAGTCAAACGCATTGTTGCTATTACCATTCAAACAAATTACCTGAGAGAACAATTAATAATAAAAACAAATATTTTTATTTTACTTTCAGTATTCTTTCTTTGATGATCTTCTTTTCTTTGTGAAGCTTCATATTTCTGACATATTTTTTTCCTTCTCTCTAAATAACTTCTTTTAGCATTCCTTGCAAGGCATGTCTACTGGCAACAGATTCCCTCAAGTTGTATTTGTCCTAGACAGTCTTTATTTCTCCTCTACTTCTGATGGATAATTTCTTATGTTACATAATTCTATTTTGGTTTTATTTTTTTCTCTAAACATTTTAAATATTTCACTCCATTCTCTCACTACTTACATGGTTTCTGAGGAGAATGAAAATGTAGCTCTCATCTTTGTTTTGTTCCTCTAGTTTCTTTCAGGATTTTTTTCTTTTTAAAAGATTTAATTATTTTCTACTTTATGGTATCTCTGACCACCCAGACTTATTAAGGCATAATAAACAAGTAAAAATTAGAAATATAAAAATTGGAAATACTTAAAGTGTGCAATATAATATCTTTAAACATGTTTATGTGTTGAAAAGATTAAATCAAGATAATTAACATATCTGTATCACATATTTATTTTATGTGGTGAGAAAATTTAAGATCTAATAAACTCTCTCAGCAATTTTCAAGTATAAAATCCATTATTCAGTATAGTCACTGTGCTCTACAATGAACCTCCAGAGATTATGTATCCAATCTACCTGAAATTTGGTACCCTTCAACTTACGTCTTCATGCACTCCCTCTCACTCTCAGCCTTGCCAACCACAACACTTTTAGACTCCTTATATAAATAAGATGATGCAGTACTTGTCTTTCTATGCCTGGATTATTTCAATAAGAATAATGTCCTCCAGGTTCATTCACATTGTCATTTTTAAGGCTGAATGCCATTCCTTAGTGTGTGTGTGTACACTCTAGATACATACCACATTTTATTTATTCATCTGTAAATGGGTATTTGGATTGATTCAATATCTTGGCTATTGTGAATAATCTGCAATAATCATCAGAGTGCAGATATTTCTTCAACATACTGATCTCATTTCTTTTCATTATATACCCAGAGGTGGAACTGGTGAAGCATAGGGTAATTCTCTTTTAAACTTTTTAGCAATTTCCATATTATTTTTCATAATAGCTATACTAATTTATATCTTCATCAACATTGTAAAAGGGTTCCACTTGTATCCATCTTTAACACTTATCTTTTGTCATTTTTATAATACCCATTTGAACAGATGCAAGATAATATCTTACTGTGAATTTTTAGTTTGGATTTTCCCAATGGCTAGTGACTGAGCATTTTTTTTTTACATAACTGTTGCCCATCTGTATGTCTTCCTTTGAGAAATATTTACACAAGTCCTTTGCCCATTTTAAAAATTAGGTTACATATTTTATCTTTAATTATCTGTCCTTTGAAAATGACATCCCTGTGTTTATTTTGGTATTTATTCTTCTTAATGTTCTCAGAGTTTCCTGGATCTATGGTTTTATGTCTGACGTTAATTGTTATTATTGTTCTTGCTACTTGCAACTTATAATTGTTGTTATCTTTGTTTGAAAAATTGATTTTCATCCTTTCTCCTCATTCTGGAATTCTCTTTTAAAATGTGTCATACCTTTTGTACTTGTCCTACAGTTTTTGAATATTCTGTTCTGTTTTTTTTCCCCAATTTGCTCTCTTTTTCAGTTTTGGAAGTTTCTACTGATATCATCTAAAGCTCAGAACTTCTTTCTCAGCCATGTCCAGTTTTCTAATAAATCATCAAATGTGTTGTTCAATTCTGTAGGTGTTTTTATCCTTAGCATTTATTTTTGGTTCTTTCTTGGGATTCCCATCATTGTTCTTCATTTGCACCCATGTTCTTGCACACTATCTTTTTTTTTTTTTTTGCAGTACCAGGGATTGAACCCAGGGGCATTCTACCTCCGAGCTACACCCCCGGCCCTATTTTTTATACTTTATTTTGAAACCAGGTCTCACAAAGTTGCAGAGGCCTCACTAAGTAGCTGAGGCTGGCCGCGAACCCGGATCCTCCGGTCTCTGCCTCCCAAGTACTGGAATTACAAGCTTGTGCCACCACGCCCAGCTGCACATTGTCTATTTTATCTATTATGTTGCCCATTAGAGCCCTTAGCATATTAATCATTGCTATTTATAATTTAAACATATTTCCCATGTCTGCTTCTAATGTTTGATCCATCTCTTCACGTTATGATTTATATCTTTTAGTATGCTTTGTCATTTTCTTTCCTGATAGCTTGCCATTGTACTGGCTACAAAGATCTTCTGCACATAGACATTTAGTGATGTGGTGGTATGTTGGAGTAGGAGGGGAAGTGTTCTATTGTACAATGATTCAGTCTTAATCTTTAATGTGCTTATGTCTCTGGAATGTGAAATTCATAACTGCTTCTCAGTACTTTCCACTCAGATAAGATGAATAGAGTGGGGTGGTCATACAGGTCAGTTAGACTGATAAAACCTTAGTAGGTTAAATGGTCTTTCTTGAGGAACAGTCTTGCTGAGGATAGAGTGTTCTGATATATTTAAAATGCCTGTTTCCCCTTCTGTCAGTCAGAAGCATATGGAAATTTTTTTTTTTTTTTTTTTGCGGTACGGGGGATTGAACCCAGAGGCGTTTTACCTCCGAGCTACACCCCCGCCCCTATTTTTTATACTTTATTTTGAAACTGGATCTCACGAAGTTGCGGAGGGCCTCACTAAGTAGTTGAGGCTGGCCACGAACCCAGATCCTCCAGTGTCCGCCTCCCATGTACTGGGATTACAAGCGTGTGCCACCACACCCGGCTTGGAAATTTTCTTCTGATACTTACTGTAAGAAGCTGGTTGGGCTCTTGGAGGTAAAACTCACAAAAATCTGGGTGGGCTCTCCTAAGGGTGGGTCCTTGTGGTGTTTTATTTCTCAGACTTGTCTACACTGCAGCTCCAGAAATTCATCAGTTACAGTTCTGGTTTTCTTACTTCATCACTGGTTCCTATAGCTTTATCAGATCACCTTTTATAGTGGCATTTTCTTACCACTGAAAACCTTTTTAGTACACTGAGAAGACTCTAAATGATACTCTGAAACAGGGTAAAGTGTAGAAGTAGATGCATTCAGGTGAGCCTAATAAGAAGTCTCTTTAAAACAATATATCTGGAGAGATGAAATTTAATATGCTTCCCAAAGCTATAACCGGTGTCCAGAAATACCAGCATGAGAGAAAGATGAGACTAGACATGACATGGAGAGAAATTTGAAGAAAAAATCTTGCTTAGGGGTTTTTTATTCATGCAAAGTTTTAATACTCTGGTCATCAGCATCACAGAGGGATCCAAGTCAATATGAAGCATACCATAGGGATATTTGCATTTTTATATGAACAATTTTATAATGATGTCACAGAGAAATGTTAACTAATTTCTCTTTTAATTAGTTTCAGGGTGTAGAAGAATTAAAAGTGGTTATATTTAGAAGTTATTTAATTAAAATGGATAAACTATATTTCAAGTGCATAATATAGATAATCTCACTAAGTTCTACTCCTGGCTATACTACTGACTTAATTAATAGAAATATTTGCAACATATTAATGAGAAGAAAAAAAATCCTTTGCCTTCTCCCTTTATTGTGATTGCAAACCTTTCCGGCTTCTGAGTAAGCGGGTAGTTGATATTAAAGGCAGGAAATGTTTATTATTCAATGCAGTAGGCTGCACTGACATTTCTTATCATTTCAGCATAACTGTGCCAGAGGGTCTGTAAATAGTATTTGCCAAAGGCAATTTTACACATTCATAATATTCTTTGATGTCTAGGCTAGGCCCAGCTGACAGAGCCCCTGAGGCCATCTTTCTGCTTCTCTGGCAGGCTGATAAACCAGTGTGGAGGATTATGGAGAAACAAAACAAACCCAAAGAATTGAATTTAGTAATTTCTGAATTAAATTCACCTTAAGAAAGCCAGTGTGCAGCAGGCAGCCGGCATTTAATAAGTAGTTATTGAGAGAGGGAAGGACAATTCACATCAAGGTCATGGAGAATAATCTCTAGAGGGAAACATGACCTTCGGGAAGTGTCCCAGGTGCATGCTATTTATTGCTTCCGCCAGGGAAAGAGAAGTGAAAAGTGACACCCACACTCTCAGCAATACGAATAATATTTAGTAATGGATTAATATTGATTGAAATTTCACCCTAATCACTGGTCAAAGGATTTAGGGGCGACAAATCACAAATCACGGTGACAAAATACCTATACTGTCAGTGAGAAAACTGAGTCACAGAGAGATTAACCAAGAGTACACTGCTAGTAAGTGGTGTATCATTTAAAACAATACTAAACTTCCTATCATGTATTAGTCTGTATTCATACAATTATTGGATGCTTTTGCTTCTTAAGCAACATTATTCTCTAAAATTGCTATAGGTATTTGGGTTCTTATTTAAATTTTTATATTTGTGTTTATTGTCTATCTCTAGTAGAACATACGATTCAAGACAATATGGATCTCGACAACACCAAAAATACTTCTTGGCACAGAATAGGCAGCAGTAAATATTTAGGGAATCCATTAATTAATGATGTAGCAATGTGTTTTTAGGGGCAAGATGGGTGTTCTGCCTTTTCCTAATCATAAAGTAGTGATACAGATAAGAAATTTAATTCTCCAAAGAGTGCCAAAGTCTGCAACCTATATTGTATTCCTCATAAGTGCTAGTGTTTTGATTTTCTTACATTCCAAGAAATCCTAGAGATGAAGACCACCTTTATAGACAAGTTTTCAAACATCCTAACAATGTGGGGTGGTAGAGAAAGAGGGACTTTGGAGACAGATGTCGGTTCAATTCCCAGTTCCGTTACTTCTTTGGTTTTTTTTTTTTTTTGGTAAAATGTTTGCTCATTCATTCACTTTTCCCCCAATATTTTTTTATAATTTCTTATTTTTTTATGTTCATTTATTGGTGCATTGCAATTATACATTTTGATATATGTCAGGGTATGAACATCATACATGCACACATTGCACATTTAGCCCTCCCTCCAATTCCACCCTATTCCCTCCCCCTTATGATTTTGAACATATCATATTATTTTACTTCTTTGAGTCTTATTTTCTTTTTTCTAATTCCACCTTTCTCATTCTAACAACTGAACCAAGAAGATAGTGGTTTACAATCTCATCTTCTTCAATTTATTTTCTATCCCTCTACTAAGTTAGTTTAAAAAAAACTCATTATGTAATACCAGCTACTGTGGAGGCTGAAGCAGGAGAATTGCAGGTTTGAGGCCAACCTGGACAACTTAGCTAGACCCTGTTTCAAAATTAGAAATGATAATAAAGAAAAAGAAAAAAAGGGTTGGTGGTGTAGCTCAGTGGTAGAATGACCCTGGGCTCAATCCCCAGTAACACACACACACACACACAAACACACACACACACACACACACACATACACACACACACACACACACACACACACACACACACAAAAGTAAAATAAAAAAGCTGAGAATGTAGCTCAGTGGTAGAGCACCATTGGGTTCAGTTTCCAATACCACACACACACACACACACACACATCATTGTATATCTTTTATACTGAGCCTTATAGTTCTGTTTTATTTTGAATGACATCCAGTCCCTTCAATCCGGCATCAGGCCATTCTCTCATCTGATACCCTTCATCTAGTCAAATGTATCTCCCTCTGACACACCCTCATGATTTCCCTGAAGATTACTCTATCCTCTAACCTCTATGCACAGCCTTCTCTCTACTGCACCAATAATCTTATTCCCACCTGCCTTCTATACCTAACTCTGCTTTTAAAGATTCAATCCATATCCTGGCCCTGTGTCCCTGCTGATTTGCATAATATTTGCTACCATGTTCCCCATGAGTCCATGGCACTCATTTTCTCTTCCCAGCTACCACTTTAAAATGGTCTGCTTTGTAAGCATGTAGTGCTGCATGTGTTAAATCAATCTCTTGAACAAAATGTCCTGTACTAGTCAGGTTTTCTTTCCACTACATCTCTTGCTGTGTTGGGCACAAAACAGGCTATGAGTAAATAATAGACTAATAGCTACCTGCACTGCTTCATGCAATTCATTTCTTTATTATGAAAACAGCTATTCTCTCTTACTGGAAAGCTGCTATGATGTGCTGCCCAGACCCTCTTTCAGAAATGATGTACTTACATGCTCAGCTACTGAGACAGCAACACACTGGGAACTATGACTGATTGGCCCATTTCAGAGATTGCTTCTACTAAAGAGAACCACCTTGTGTAGGGTTACAGGTGTTCTCCTGAGATGCAAGTGGCCAAGACTGGTTTACATGATGTATAACAGCTCCAAACCCTTGCTCTACCCGGAACAACTCTGAAGGGTCATCCATGCTTGAAAGTCACCAATGGCCTCCATTAAAATGCTGTGGCAGCTCACTTCTCCCTGTATGCGATCCTTCCTTCCCTTTCCCAGCATATGTCAAGACCAACACCTCTCCCTAAGAAACCTACCACATTCTAAACTCCTTGCATCAGCTTGCCAGAGAGCCCAAACAATGATACTCACTAATCACATTTTTTTGCAATTTTGAGAGGAATAGAGGATATAAATAAAATATAGTAAGAAGAGTGATAATCAAAAGGAACAATAAGCAGGACTCAGTGAACATTCTATTCTCATGTCATGAAAAGTTTTGCTTGTTTGTTTTTTGGATTATTGTTCCTTGTAGGTGTTGCTCTGTATTTTGGTTTTATTCTTATTATTACTTTCATGAATGTGCATGTTGATCATCATCTTTAAAATGATACATGGGAATGTGTGAGTGGAAGAAAGTTAGAATAAGAATGGTTGAATTGCACAGTTGGAAGGAAGGAAATGGGGGCACATTGCTAGGTTTGTCCTTGTTATAGAAGCCAGTCTCCAGCCTCAAGGAGAGCCGAGCCTGTGATTTATTTTATCCAAGAATAAGTAGGGAATGTGTTAGAATTGCCTAAAAATGCTCTCTTATGTGTTTTTATAACCCCACACTTGAACATTCAAAATGTCCAGAAATAGGAAGAGTATGCCATTGCCTTTATCTGAGACTTAAATATCTGCAGTTTAGGAAAAAAACTCCAGCAGCATGAATCGGTATATATCCGCCCCCTTTGTGAAGTCGACAGTATGCAGTCACTTTAGCAGTGCCAAGTAATTGGCTCTATTCTGCCAATAAATTCATGGCCAATGATGATGCACTCGGTTTTATAAACATTCAAAAATATTCACTCAAATTGGCTAGCTCCCTAGCAACCATCTTTGCAGAGATGAACACCTTCGGTGGTGAGAACAAGCATTTCAACCCCTTGGAAATAACAGCAGAGATGTTTTCTGCTTACTTTCCCTCCCCAATGAATATTAAGCCTCTTTTTCTTGAAAAGAAAGAACAAATCAAGCACAGAATTTTCATCTCTCAACTTCACTTAGTAGCAGTGGTGGTCAGAAAGTGTCTTCAGGGGCAGCCTTGATGCTTGTTTTTCTTCCAGTATTAGACCCCAAAAAATGCCTCTGAGATTTAATTATATTTCTGTATTATTTTTCACTACAAAGCCACTTACTCTTTTACTGTGTTGCTCTGTTGAAAAAAAAATCTTTAGTAGATGCTTTTGTTTTTCTAATGGTAAAGGCAGTATAACTTCAAAGATGGAATAGTCTAGCTTTCTTGTCTTTGAAAAAAGGGCTGAGTGTTTTGAATAGTTTCAAGGTGATATGAAGGTGTGGGACCAGGATTGGTATACAGAAGGTCTGGAATAAGGAGTTTGGGGTATCAGTACCTGAGTTGTCCTGGACTCTTGCCTCTCTCTGTTTTTTTGGCCAGTTTGGGTTTCCAGTGACATAAAATATATGCATTTAGGTTATTCAGAAGAGATTCTGTCCCATAAAATTACAAGGGATTTTGTAAACTTCGGATAGAATAGGAATTAAAATGGGTATTAAAAATAGGTGGAAAGTTAGGGGCATGGGTGCACCTTTATAATCTCAGCTATTCAAAAGGCTGAGGCAGGAGGATCACAAGTTGGAAGCCAGCTTGGGCAATTTATAGAGACCCTTTCTCAAAATAAAAGAAAAAAGGACTGGAGATGAAGCTCTGAAGTAGAACACGCCTGAATGCAATCTCCAGTCAACCAAAAAAAGAAATGGAAGGAAGGAAGGAAGGAAGAAAGGAAGGGAGGGAGGAAGGGAGGGAGGGAGGGAAGAAGGGAGGGAGGGAGGGAGGATGGAACGAAGGAAGGAAGGAAGGAAGGAAAGAAGGAAGAAATTAAGGAAGGAAGGAAGGAAGGAAGAAAGAAAAGAGGGAGGGAGAGAGGAAGGAAGGAATGAAGGAAGGGAGGAAGGGAGGAAGAGTGATGATGAAAACTATGATAGGGAATCACCAAGTCTTCTTATCTTTCATTTGTACTTCCCTTTACAAAATTATTATTTTTTTTCATTTTCCTCTCTCTTACCAGGTTATTTTCTCCAAGTGCAGCTGGTGGGACATGACTAACAAGTATGGCTAGAGCGACAGTCTGAATGTTTGTGACACTTCAAAATTTCTAAGTTGAAATTCTACCCCACAAGCTGAAGGCGGGAGACTTTGGGAGGTGATTAGGCCATGATGGTAGAGTCCTTATGATTTAGATTAGTGTCCTTATAGAAGAAACTCCAGAAAGCCACCTTGCCCCTTTTACCATGTGAGAAAGTGCCATAGCAAGAAGGTGTCATCGCTGAACCTGAAATACCCTCTTACCAGACACCAAATCTGCCAGTATCTTGGTCTTGGACTTCCCGGCCTCCAGAGCTATGAGAAATAAAGTCCTGTTGTTTATAAACCACCCAGTTCATGATATCTTGTTGTAGCAGCCTGAGCAGACATCCAGATCTGTGACTTCACCACTTAGCCAGACTAAGCTTCGTATTCTCTCAATTTTAAATTTCCACGGAAGACTTGTGGTTGACCCACAGTGGAGTGTCTACTGTCTGTTTGTGTGTTGTCTACACATTGTGTCCAGGAGTCAGAGTGGAGTTGGAAAACCATGGTGGTTCTCATCTTCAGTTTCATGGATAAGGAGAGGAGGAAGTGTAAAGAGAAATAATCAAGTCAGCTATCTGAGAAATAAGGCTTAGAAGAAAAGGGAGATAGAGACAAACAGTAAGTGTCCACGTTACTATGTATATCATGATTGTGAATTATTGATGTTAAAATAAGGCCAACAGGGGAATAAATGTTTAGGGATGATCCTAAATAATTTAATTTGTTGTGTTGAATAATATCTGTTTGAACTTGGCACCTGCTTATCCAGGAGCCTCTATAGATACTTATTCAACTGTTAATTCATTCTCTGTTCTTGCTGCTCATTCATTCATTCATCCATTCATTCCTTTACTCATGCTGAGAGACTTTTAATTTATCTATTTAAGGGTAACATAATTAGAAGTAGATAGGAGCATTTAGGCAAGAAATGTATTCAGAATCAATATCAAGGCTAGTAGATGTGCTGAGCATTGGCACAAGACTGAAGTTCTTTATTCTCATTCACCACAGTCCATTTCAGATCGCGTGTAGGGAAGGGAAGAGTTCTGCTTCTTAAGCATACTTAGGGACTCGGGCTTTTTCCTTTGAATGACTCCTACTATTTCTTGTAACCCCAGAGTGGGTCTCCTGAATTTGGACACCTGATATGTGAAGAGAAGGAATGGGAGGATCTCATTAAATTTTTAAAGACCGGATGTAGAAATGGTATTCTTTACCTCCTCCCACATCCCATTGCTCACAACTTCATTACATGGAAGCATCTACATATTAGAGGATCATGATATATAATCTACTCATGCACACAGGATGAAAAAAGATGAGTACGGCCCTTAGACCCTAAGCAAGAGAGGTCTCTGCTCTGGGCCTGACCTTTTAGACAGAGTTTTTTCCTGGTGCACCATTCCCTCCAAGAAATGAGAATATGAGGTAAAGCTCCAAGGACGCCTGGGATACTGGGATTCTCTTTAAAAAGTGTCCTTGTGATAATTTCCAGGACATTTTGATGCTTCTCTTTGGGTTCATCTTCTTGAAGATAGAAGATATCTCCTGTATATGCATCCCTAGGACCCAGGGGAAGCCAAGGTCTGTTTGTGAAGAATTTGAGCAAAATTGCATGGGTGGGCTGAGTATGCATGATGGCACTCATACTGCAGAATGTTGCTGGGAGCAGGATGAAAACAGGGGGGCCATGATAGATGGGTTGGAACCTGGACCTAGGTCTTCACTTGCTGCCATTTTCTAGTGTAGAACTCTGAGGATCCTAACAATTCTAAATTGAAGCTGTATTTTTCATACTCTTATGAATGTATTTGACAATGTGGGAAGCAAGAATATACATTATTTAGCAGGTTGTCAGTGTGATTCAAGACTGTTAAACATGGAGATGTGTTTTATATGAAGCTTCACTATTATTCTTACCCTGGACCCTAAAAATAATAAGGGTGCTCCTTGCATTGGGCTTGAACAATCTCTATTACAGTGGGCACTCAGCGGAACTCTCTACACTGCATGCTGCTGAAAGGAAGGGATGCTTAATATAGCTAGCTTCTATTAGACAAAATAAAAATGTAATTGTTATATTTTACCAAGCCCTATTCAATGTACCACTTCTGTTTATGTCACCCTAAGTAGTAATAAACTCTAAAAAGCAACTAATAAAACTTCTACTTTAATTTAATTTTAACTACCTTTCCTCAAATTCTTAGTATGTGGTGGACACTATGATAACACACTGCTTTTGTTATTCCATTTAACTTAAACAGGTGTGTTCAAGTAATATTCCCATTTTACAGATCAGAAAACATATGCCAAGGAAGGAAGTAGCTTTTCTAAACTCCAAACTCAGGTTTACCTTAATCGAAAGTTGCATTCATCTCAGCAATGATGGACTGGAATGATGGACCGTTATCATGGACTGGAATGCATCTTGGATATCAGGAAGCCCAGTGCCCTTTATTCTCATTTTAATTCCTGGATAATCCTTTTCATAGGATTATAGTTGACCAGCCTGTGCATTGTATATGTACACTTCCAGTGACAAGTTCTTTATATAGTCATACACTAGAACATTCACATTTTATAGCAGCAATTTTTATCATATGAAGTGTGACATATTTATGTGTTGTGTTCAATTAAAAAATAAGTGGTAGCAGAGTAACTAAGCAACAAGGACTTGTTCATAAATCACAACCCATCTTATCTGTATTATCAATATCTTGATATCCCAGTGTTAGCAGGTCATGCATATGAAAATGAAACTGGGGAAAATAACTTCATTCAAAATGTAAACATTCAACCTCTGAGTTGTCTTTGTGTTTTTTATTCTTGTGTAAATGTAGGAATTAGGGAGGTGTTTGAGCAAAACATGGAGAGTCTTTGTTTTCTTCTGACATGTGGCCTTTATGGAGATGTGTGTGTACATGCTACTATCAACAGCACATTATTCTAATTTATTATCTAGACTGGATCATTTTTAGAATAATAGTAAATTCTATTGATAATTAGACATCAACTGCAACAGTCCTAAGCAGATGAGGAATATGTTCACCTTAGTCATAAATAAAAACAAATGTCTTTATTTTGTGTTTGAATTAGGTATACATTTCTATGACTTTTTTAAAAAGGCAAAATAGAGGACAGAACATAGATTAGTAAATACCAGAGGCTGAAGGCAGGGTGAAGGAATGACAGCAGAAGGATTTGGGGATGTTTTTGGAGCTGTTGAAATTTTTCTTTTTACCTTGATTGGTGTCTATGCTACCTGACCATACAATGTACTTGTCAGAATGCCTAGAACTGTGTACTCCAAATTTGATTTTATTGAAGATAACTTATACAAACTTTTAAAAATTGCAGTTAGGAGATCCTATAACAAACTAGAAGAATCCTGAATTTAGAAGGAGCTGTTCCTTTTACTTTTAAAGGAAAAAATAAAAGGAGCTTTTACTCTCCTAGGAAATCAAAGTAGATCCACTTCATGACAATGTCAAAGAATCAGTTCCTTTCTAGGATCATTCTAAATGAGTAGAACCTCATTTAGAGGAGGAGGAGCCATCTTCCCCTATTGTCACACAGCATAGATGCTAGGCCCACCATGGACAAGGGAGTCACCATTGTGCTGCTTGGGGGAAGACAGCAGAGTGTTGGAGCACTCAGCAAGACAGGTCTGAGATATCTGGAAGAAGCAGAAATCCCTGGTGTGTCAATACAGTAAAACCCAGGAGTGAGTGGGTCAGGGAGTGCTCAATCAACTACCCTGATAGATCAGATATGTTTGTGATAGTATTTGAGATATCCTCTGAATACTATAATGAATATTTGGGAGATTATACCTACAAAGGCCTAAATGGAAATAAAAAGGTAGCTAAACGTATCCTGTTCATGTTAATGTGACAGCATTGATACCTGCAGATTGATGAGGTCAGCAGATCTTGATTTATGACTTTTATTATATTGCATAGAAACATCTTAATTGTGAAACACGTGCTTAATAGTTCATAATACTTTCATCTTCCCAATATCACTGTTGTCTTAGTCTGTTTTCTGTGGCTATTGCTAAATACTTGAGACTATGTAATTTATTTATTTATTTATTTTTTGTGGTACCAGGGATTGACCCCAGGGGCGTTCTACCTTCGCGCTACACCCCCGGCCCCATTTTTTTTTTATACTTTATTTTGAAACCGGGTCTCACAAAATTGCGGAGGGCCTCACTAGGTAGAGAGAGAGAGAAACAGAGAAAGGGAGAGAGAGAGAGAGCTGAGGCTGGCTGCGAACCCGGATCCTCTGGTCTCCACCTCCCAAAGTACTGGGATTACAAGCGTGAGCCACCACGCCCAGCGAGACTATGCAATTTATAAAGAACAAAAATTTATTTCTGACATTTCTGGAGACTGGGAAGTCCAAGAGCATTGGCACCTGGTGAGGACTTTCTCTCTGCATCATAACATGGCAGAGGCCACAGCATGGTGAGACAGAGCACGTGTCTCTCAGGTCTCTCTTCCTCTTGATATACAGCTACTAGTCCCATAATGGGAGCCCAGAGCCCTCATGACCTTTTTTAATCCTAGTTATCTCCAAAATACCCTTCCTGCAAATATCATTGACATATAAATTTGGGGATTAAGTTTTCAACACATGAATACTAGGAGGACATACTCAATAACAGCTTCTACTCAATGTAAGTAACACCAAGGTCCCCAGCACCTTAAAAAATACTTGCTAATCATTAACCTTGTTTCAATGTTGGTCTACAATTGCTTTATTTTATGTGGCATCCACTTTGCAATTTCATAAGAACTATGCTTTTAATTTTCCCATGGTACACTGTCTTGTAAGATCCACTGCAACTCTAAAATTCAAGGATCTTAAATTTAAATTTGTACTTAATTTGTACTTAGAAGCCTAAACCACCTTGGTGTCATTGTTAATATTAACAGAAAGAGAAACACATAATATTTAAAAGGGCTTCAAATCCTGGCCTTATCCCTTTCAGTGGACACTGAAGCACCATTTCCACACGTGTAAAGAGGAGGGGATTCTTACTACATTCCCCTAGGTATGGGGTCATTACAGGGATTAAATCTAGAGGTAAGGTGAGGAATCTATTTAAAGCACTTATACCAGCATTTAACACATAGTAAGCATTCAGTATGAGTCAACACTTTGGAGCAAGGCCTGGAATAAATCTTCAGTATTATATTCTTCCCTGGCATCTAAAACTGGATGAGAAGCCAGGCATGGGGGTGCATGATGTAATCCCAGTCCTTGGGAGGCTGAGACAGGAGGATCATGGGTTTGAGGACAGTCTCAGCAACTTAGTGAGGCCCTTGGCAATCTAGTGAGATCTTGTTTCAAAATAAGAAATAAAAAGGGCTGGGAGTATAGCTCAAAGGCAGAAATACCCCTGGGTTCAATCTTCCATGCCAAAAATTAAATTAAATTAATCAAAAACTGAAGTAATGAGATCCTGCTGCAGATCCCCCACCCCAGCCAAACAATCTTTTCATCAAAGAGACCATGCATGGCGCCTGCTTCTATCTAGAGAGTTTCTGTTCCTTGCCATCCTGCACAACTATTCAGACAAGCCAATCACTTCTTTTCCTGGGAGCCACAGGTCACCCCATCATCTTGTTACCCCAAAATCTGAACCCCACAGCCCAGTCATTCACTCTGTTCCTGAGTGTAAGTTCTTGTGTGTGCAGGTGCATGACACATAGTCTCCTCCTCTCTTGAGTTATGAGTACCGGTAACCTAACTACAAACTGCCCTCGATGTCATCTGTGTCAGGTATCAAGGTAGCCTTCCCTCCAACAGTGTAAAGAGGAGGCAATTAAAAAAAAAAAGCTGTTACAAAAAAAAAACAATTCTCATAGCAAGCCTAGTGATACTATTAAGTAATACTATTACTCTGTGTGAATACTCCCAATCCTTAATTGAGAAAGATAAGTAACTACACACACAGACTGCAGCACTGAGACTGATTAATAGAACTCCCTGTGGGCTTATGCTTTAGAACTTCGTATTGCTATGATTCTGATTCCAACCCAAGAGATTAACAGAATGCTATGGTCTACACAGGACTGCCTGTAGCACAGGAATAAATCAGCAGATTCATTGCAGGGTTTGTAAGTTACTCATCCCCAAAGACTTGGGGAGCCTGACATAGAAATGCAGGCCCTTCCCTAAATCTTAAATACTTAAGAAACACGTGTGCAGATTTGAGTATATATCACATACCTAGGGATTTCTGCACATCCACTACCTAAATTAAGCTCAAGTCCAGGTGAGGGGAGATTACAATTATAATAGCTAAAGAAGTCCAGGGAAATTGAGGAGATAGTTGTACCTCCAATGACTATATGCACCTAACCCTAACCCAGACCCAAATATTCTCAGGCTACACCAGCTATGAATGTTAAAAATGTCCTATAATAACACATAAATCACTTTATACTGACATGGTCCCTATTTGATTAATTCCAGTCTACCATAAATCCCCAATAAAATGTCTTAATCATCCCCAGGGGATATCCTTACATGATCTTATTCTTCATTAATATCATTGCAAATTATTCCTTGGTCACTTAGTGTCTCACTGCTACCAGGGCTATTGACATCATCAGTTAGCTCAGGAGTGTACATTCCAAAGTCACTAATTTCTGATATTTCCAACTTTTAGTTGAGTGGTGCTGACATAGCCCTACTTTCTCTGCAGCCCTCCTTTTAAGGGATCATAAGATTCCATCTTCTGCAGAAGAACACAGGATTGTTTTTTCTCTCTTCCTCATTACTTGCTTATGACCGTTCTTGCAAACCACAGGCCTGGACATCTTTATGCACTACCCTCTACTGCTTCTTACTTCTAAACAAAAATTGACCATCCCTTTCTTCTCATATTGACAAAATTGTCCTAGGCAAACCAAATTGTAAATGTGCATTCATCCATTTAACTAGACCTCCACAGACCTTTCTGAAGTTTCAACAAATCTCAGGTCAGGATCCCTAAATCATAAGATCTAGGAAGTGGCAGATGTCTTTGTAGACACTGTGTTCACTCTCAGCATTGTTCATTCATTCACTCTCTCAGTAAAAATACAGTGAATCACTTATTTGTAAGAAGTAATTTGTCATGTGCTGGGATGTAATGGTGAATAATATAGACCTGAATCTTACTTTATGTAATTTACAGTCTAAGACAATATATCTGAGAATGCCTGCATCAGATTCAGGGAAAGCATTTGTCAAAAATATAGAAATCTAGACCCACTCTTGCTTACTGAATCAAAATCTCTCTAGTAGGGGGAGTGCCTGTGTTGTGGGCCTTGTTAGTCATCAGCACAAACTGCCCACCCAAGTGGAGATTTCTGCACACAGACAAATCTCCAAGGACCAAATGACTCCAATAAGCAAAGACCCTGACAACTTCCTTGTTTCCCCTTTCCTTCCCTGATTCGTCTGTGACTACCTTGATGTTTTTCCCTGACTCACCCCAGGACTGCTTTGCTGTCTCCTGTGAATAATCATTATTGACAATGTTCTGGTTAAAACTCTCAATAAAAGCAAGATGCTGGTGGAAGGACAGGAGGAGAGATAGATATCTATCTCTCTCTTCTCCAGCCCCCTCCGATGTCATTTTATTTTTTTGCGGTACCGGGGATTGAACCCAGGGGCATTCTACCTCCGAGCTACACCCCCGGCCCTATTTTTTATCCTTTATTTTGAAACCGGGTCTCATGAAGTTGCGGAGGGCCTCACTAAGTAGCTGAGGCTGGCCACGAACCCGCATCCTCCGGTCTCCGCCTCCAAGTACTGGGATTACAAGGGTGCACCACCATGCCCCGCCTGTCTTGTCATTTTGATTCCATTGCTGTTCATGCGAGAGACTTCTAATGGATCCATCATCATCAACACCATCCGCTACACGCCTGAAATGGATAGTCAAGTTCCCTTATTGGAGAAAGAAGGCTAGTGGAAAATAGCAGGAATTACAATAACCAGGCCAGAAAAACCATGCAGTGAAAGTCAATAACAGATACGGGAGATATTGAAGAAGAAATTTAAGGGAGTCATAGGCAGATGATAAATGGGGCAGTTCAGAAATGTCCAATCTGAAATATACCCCGGTCTCAAAGTGAACCAGGCCTTTGTGAGGGTCGGAGATTTTATTCCAGTAGTCAAGTGCCTGCATCTTCAGGAGAGGGCACTGGGAAGAAGACTTGAGGTCCAATCTGTCAAAGCACAGAGCATCCATCCATTCCCCTCTGCAGTGACTCTATCAAAGCCTCGGTGCTGGGAAGTCTGAGACCTTCTGCTTAGGCCACTGACAGGAGCAGTGTAAGAGCTGTAAGGAATTTCTTCTAGAAGCTGTCACTGATGCTCCTCCCTTCACCAGCTTGCAGCCCTGGCTGCCTCTCAGGCAAGACACCTGGCTGATTTCTCCATCACTCTTTAATAGTTAATCGCCACCTTGTCGGTTAAAATATTTCCATCACTCCCTCAGGCCAGATAAATCTGACTAAGTTTAAATTAGATGCCTCAGCAACATCAGTCATTCGAAAAGCTTCCAGACAGAGCAACCATACCATCTCCCTCATTACAGACAGAGGGTCTTGAAGGAAACCCCTTAATGGGCTTTCTCCATGACTCTGGGGCAGAATGGGATACATTTGTATTACACCTTGGTTAGAAAATTTTTATATCCCCTAGGAAGGATATATTTTATATTAGCATGAAGCCACAACATCTCTCAACACAGCTGTAAAATTCTGCTTTTAGCAGAATGCTGTTGGCAATGCGGCAATCAGATCATGTCACTTTTGTGCAAAAATGCATTCAAGAGCTCTTACCACCCACTGAATTGTGCTTTACCTTTTTTTTTTTCCAGAATGTAGTCTACTACAGTTGAATCACACACATCTTGCTCAGTCTTACCTGCATCTCACACACCAAGCACTTTTATACCGCTGGCCAAACAGCTCCATGTGCTACTTTCCAGGAAATACCACTTCAATACTAACTCACACCCAGGCTCACTCTCCCTTCCCATGGAGAATGCCTTCTGTGCTTCCAACTCTCCTTACGGAAATTTTACCCATCCTTTAGAATTCTTTTCTAACACCATCTTCTCTAATATGCCTTTCCATGTCTGAACACGGACAGAGTTATCTCCAACCTATAAATTTGCATAATCCTTGGACCTCCATTATTTAGCCACAAGTCTACAAATTCCAATTCTGTAAAGCCTTGAAGCTTGGTCCTAATACTATTACTATCACCTCCATTATTTAACCACAATTATACAAATTCCAATTCTGTAAAGCCTTGAAGCTCAGTCCTAATACTATTCATCTTTGTATTGGTCCTCTCTCTGGACCAATACTTCTACATAGGTGCCTCTCAGTAATATGTATTACATTTATTGGAAGTTACTTCTACTGCATACTTTTAGTGATTCCTAGCTCCCTTTTTGTCATTTTTTAAAAAATCTCTTTCATTTTCTGAGTATCCAACCCCCATATACCACTAAGAAATGTGATGCCAAACCTTTCTGTACACTTGTGGGTGATAAAGTTTGCTTTCAGCTGGTAGGATTAGAGCATGTTTGTGAAGCGCTTTGGAAAGGAAAATCTCCCCACATGAGTTAATTGCCACTATTATTAGTGATTTCCATTCATGTAGGAAGTCCTCGAGAATTAACTAACACCCACAAGAGAGCCTTTGTGGGGCACCCAGAAACCTAAGTTAAAGGGAGCTACGGATGAAATGTTAAATGAAAAAGTTCCCTGGGGTTCTGAGGTTAGCCCTAAGGATGGCCATCTTTTGCTTGTGGCCAAACTGCAGTGGTTTCTACTTTGAAGAAGAAGAACAATCATATGAAAGACTTCATGACTTGGGTCAATTTGGGGCTTGCTTTCACAAAACTTACAGCAATTAATTCAGTTTTGTGATAGTGGGTTTTCTTCTAACTATACTACCTTTTGGTGCTTGATGAACACTTTTTCTTCCTAAAGCTAATTACAAAAAATTGTGACGATAAATTCAGGAGAGGAAAGTCTTGCCTCCATCCTCGGATCTTTCTGTGACTGTCCTGAGATCTTTTTGTGACTTGCCTCAGGAGGACATTCTTTGGAATTGTGCAGCGAGTGTCAATTTGCAGACAGTGCTGCCTCCCATGTGCTTCCCATGGAATTGGTGCTGAAATCGGGATTGAAGGCTGTTAGTTATCTTCCACAGAGACACTTAAACAGTAGGCATCCAGATAAAAGAAATGAGACTGAAGCAAACCATGAAAATGTGTTTTTATGCATGCTTGTATACTTCTACCACCCTGAAACCCATGAAGATGTATGATTACAAGGCACCAATAAATAAATAAAAAACTATTCCTAAATTAAGAGATTGAAGCAGTTGAAAACCTAGCAATAATATTTCTCAAAATATAATGATTCGTAGCCGGGCGTGGTGGCGCACGCTTGTAATCCCAGTACTTTGGGAGGCGGAGACTGGAGGATCCAGGTTCACGTCCAGCCTCAGCTCTCTCTCTCTCTCTTTCTCTCTCTCTCTCTCTCTCTCTCTCTCTCTCTCTCTCTCTGCCTAGTTAGGCCCTCTGCAACTTTGTGAGACACGCTTTCAAAATAAAGTATAAAAAATAGGGCCGGAGGTGTAGCGCGGAGGTAGAACGCGCCTGGGTTCAATCCTCGGTACCGCAAAAAATATATATATATAATGATTCGTGTCAGCATCTACTTTGCAAAAAATTAAGAGTATAAAAAGTAAAAACAATACTTTGGGGACAACTGAAATCCAAACAATGCAAGAATTATAAAAAAAAGTAGTTTATTTTTCTAAGTATACATGATTGTATGAATTGCCTATATAAAAATATTCCTGATTCCATATTCTACAGGATTTGAAGAATAGATATATTTTATTTATAATTATGATATTTTAAGGTAGTAATGTCCTAAAATGCTAGAAAATTATTTATTCTGTTAAGCAAAATATTTTCTGTCCCAAATTTAAAATAATATTGCCTATTATAGAGCAGATTGTACCTAAAATACAGAAGTAGATATCAAAATAGCACTAATTCAAATACATTATACATTTAAAGAGCTCAATCTAAATTAATCCCTATATTAACTTATTTATTTACATTAATTCATCTAGCAAATGCACTCTAAGAAATGTGCTGAGGACTCCAATCACCAAAATAAAAACAGTACTGTTTTCTGCCCTCAAAAGGCTCATTCTAACTTTAACACTAAACCTAATCTTTTATTTTAACATGAGGACATTTTATTATAATTTGGAATTGTTATAAATTGTCGTTATAAATTGTCCCAGCTACTCCACTTAAAATAGATTAGCTTAACCTGAATATGCTTGCTTCTTTTCTCCAAAAGTGACTTTTTAATATTTCCTTGGTTGTGGTCATGGGTAGAAGGTAGTCCTCATTCCTCCTAGTTTCAGGAGCTGAAATACACACACAGAGCTGTTGGCACCATCATTATTAACAAAGCCACTTGCTCTTAGCTCAGAGGTCTTTGCTTTTTTTAAACCCAATATTAACCCAACCCCATAGCCTGACCCTGTCTCACAGAAACTATAAATTACAAGTCGTCATGATGAGGTCTATGGTAGAAGGGATGACAGTATACAAAATGACCCAAAGGAACATGTGACCCATGAAAAACACTGGATTTTACCCTGCAAATGATAACTTTCGGTTAAAGTAAATCAGCCTCTGGGGTGTTTAAAACAGTAAGTTGGCCCTGAAAATTGTGGTGCAGTTCTGTAATCCCAGTATTTAGAAGGCTGAAACAGGAAGATTGAAGGTTCAAGGCCAGCATATGATAATTTAGTAACACCTGTTTCAAAATGAAAAATAAAATAGGGCTGGGGATGTGGCTCAGAGGTAGAACCCTGCTGGGTTCAATCTCCAGTTCCTCAAAAACTAAAGTAACATAATCCATTGGTATACTGGAGGAAAACAGAGAGTATCTATTTACATTTATTGTTTTATATTATTCATTTATATATTTGAGTATGATTTCTAGCATATATATTATACATAATACAGAGATATACAACTTATAAATAATAAACCTATCCTGGGTGTGCTTACTCTTATTTTTAATTGATGATATACACAATATAAAACTTTGTAGACTACTTAACTTGGAATTATCAACCACCAAGTGATTTTAAGATGGTGACAATGTGGATGGTAGATGGAGAAGAGAGAACACTAACTTAGAGGGTGAAGGGTGAAACATTTCTGAAATACAGTAAGTAGGAAAAATGAGGAGAAGACCGATTTGCATTATATTAAAGAGAGAGGATGAATCAACAGGACTTATCATAATCCGGACTAGGATGGAAAAGAATACTTGGAAGATAACTCTTAGATTCAAGATTTGGTAATAGGATCAATAGTACATCATTACCTGGAAGACCTAATACAAGAAAGAATTGGGGCTGATTTCGAATAAAAGAAAGCATGAGTTTAGCATTGGAGCTGGAGGTGTGCATACAACATCTTTCTATGTAGAGATGTTCAGGTAGCAGTTGAATAACTTGAGCCAGATGGTGATTCAGATTTATGAGAGCTTTTAAACTTAGATGGCAGTGGAGTTATCCTTTAAATTAGGAGACCAAATTTAGATTCCTTGGAAGCACTTAAAACCTGCACAGATAGAATAAATAGTTGTTTCCATAGTATCATTTCTTAGTGACAGAAAATCACTGAAGCAAATTATTTGTTGTGTAGACCTGAAATTGCAGCCCTATAGGTGGAAATCATGGAGAACAAATTAATAGATTGAACAAGACTGATCTAACTGTTGGGATGGCTGAAGAGTTCAAAACAGGGCTATTAGGCTAAATGAAATAAGTTAGATAAAGAAAGACAAATAACCCATGATCTCATGTATATGTTGAATCTAAGAAAAAACTAAGTTTATAGTAGTAAAGAGTAAAATGATGGTTACCAAAGGCTGGAATGGGTTGGGGATAGCAAGAGAATAAAAAGTTACTGGTCAAAGGAAACAAATTTTCAGCTAGACAAGAAGAATAAATTTTGAGATCTATTGTACATTAGAGCAAGTATACAGTCAGTAATCAAATATTGTGTATTTCAAAATAACTGAGAATAAATTTCAGATGTATTGCCACATGGTGTTGGATATATTAATGAGGTCGATTTATTTACTCCACATTGTATACATATATCAAAACATCACGCTGCGCTCCACAAATATAGTACTATTATAGTTTGTTGGCTAAAAATGACACTTATGGCCCAGTGTGGTGGTGCACGCTTGTAATCCCAGTACTTGGGAGGCTGAGACAGGAGGATTGCAGGTTTGCGGCCAGCCTCAGCTACTTAGTGAGGCCCTCCACAACTTAGTGAGACCCTGTTTCAAAATAAAGAATAAAAAATAGGGCTGGGAGTGTAGCTCAGAGGTAGAATGCCCCTGGGTCCAATTCCCAGTACCGCAAAAATAATAATAATAATAATAATAATAATAATAATAATATTTAACAGTTCTTGGGGGGACTGAGACAGGAGGATTGCTGGTTTTAGGTGAGTGCACTGTAACATAGTGAGACTCTGTTTTAAAATTAAAAAAAAAATAAAAGGACTGAAGATCTAGGTCAGTGATAGTGGGTCCAATCACAAGTTTGGAAGCATGAAGGTCTAAATTAAACTGGGATCATGATAAGGATTTGGGGCCAAGAAAAATGTAGGAGTTGTATCTAAGCAATGAAGCAAGGGGGGGGATCATTTTGAATTTAATAAAATATTCTGTTCCTCTCTGTACTATATGCATTTGCAGATGGTTTCTTATGTCATGTATTTTGACTATTGTTGATAGACTTAAAATTCAAAGAATTATACATAGGAGAAAGTGATACATCGAAAAATGAGCAGCCCATTTGTTCTGATCATTATTAATTTATAGTGGATTTTGGCTCAATGGTCAGGTCTCTTGGATCTTTTCCTTCTCATAACGATAGGGTAAATTAAGTATTATACCAGATTCTGACAGTCTATTTTGTTAAAATTTTGAACAATTAAGCCTGGCGTGGTGGCGCACGCTTGTAATCCCAGTACTTTGGGAGGCGGAGACCAGAGGATCCGGGTTCGCAGCCAGCCTCAGCTCTCTCTCTCTCTCTCTCTCTCTCTCTCTCTCTCTCTCTCTCCCTGTCTCTCTCTCTCAGTGAGGCCCTCCGCAACTTCGTGAGACCCGGTTTCAAAATAAAGTATAAAAAAAAAAATAGGGCTGGGGGTGTAGCGCGGAAGGTAGAACGCCCCTGGGTTCAATCTCCGGTACCGCAAAAAAAAAAAAAAATTTTTTTAATATATAGCCTCTCAGGGATAATCACTATTTATTTATTTATTTATTTTAGAAAACACATTTTATTTATTTTTATTTTATATACTTTTATTGGCACATTGTAGTCTCATGCATAATGTAGTTCAGAATGATAGGAACATACATGCGCACAGCACTTGGTGAGCTCCTCCCCCCACTCCTCAGCTTCCTCCCCTTCCCCAAACATAATATTGAGATCAATGGACACATTTTCTTGAATTTACATTTTGTGTGTGTGTGTGTGGGGGGGGTGTAATCAGAGGTAGAATGTCCCTGGGTCTAAACACTATTTATTAACAGGTGTATCCAGTACTTCTTAGAACCTTGATTTTTTTTCTGTTTGTGTGATAACGAGTTTATATATGAACATTATGGAGATGGATATACATATATTTTATGTTTTCTCCAAAAATATTGTACTCTACACATTTATACTACTATTTAGGTTTCATTTACTCTGTGTGTGTGTGTGTGTGTATGTGTGTGTGGTGTGTGTGTGTGTGTATGTGTGTGTGTGGTACTGCAAGTTGAACTCAGAGGCATTCTACCACTGAGTTACACCCCAGATCTTTTATATTTTACTTTGAAGCAGAATTCCCTAAATTACTGGCCTTGAACCTGAATGCTGGCCTTGAACCTATAATCCTCCTGCCTCAGCCTCTCCAAGTACTGGGATTACAGGTATGCAGCACCGCACCTGCTCATTTGCCAATTATTTTTAATGTATGTAGTAGCCCTTTTTCATTTCTAATGACTACATAGAGTTCCATATTATAGGGCTACTGCAATTTACAAAAGCCAATGAAAGAAAAAGTTCAAATTATGCTGTGTGCATATATGAAGGTATCATTATGAATTTAGCTGTTATGTATGGGGAGGGGTGGAGAGTGAGGTGGGACCCAAAGGGAATCATACGAAGATCTGTGTGCATGTCTGTTAATATGAATTTGAACCTAAATAAGATGTATAATTAAAACGTACCAATAAAATGGAAAAATTTTTAAAAAAGAATAAAGTGAGTTTGGTACCCGATACTATAAACAGTGCATAGTGTACATATTTTACATTTATTCTAAATCATAACTGAATTTCTGAAAGTCTAATATTGTTTATTTTGTCCAGTAAAAAACATGCATTTGAGAGCCCATTCTTTGGAGGATATAAAAATAACACTGCAATGAGATATGTGATCACGATTAAGCTGTGATCACGCACAGAGGATCACATTGTAGTTGATTTCTCATGGTGAAGCAGTAGATTTTGACTTGACTGAGAGTTACAAGTTATAACTCTCAATGTGGAGGGCAAATGCATGCAGTTATTCGGAGTGCCAAGGAGACCTTGGTTGCTTATTGTATAAACTTTCACAACATCTAAGGTCTTGGCTTAGGATGTTGCAGTGATAATTTTAAAAAAAAGTATTGAGAATTAGTGTGGTCTGTCACCCACAGGAAGAAATGAGCAGAAATGATGTTTTGTCTATCATCAGAGCTTCTGTCCTAAAAGCGTCTGAGTGGACCTACATGAAATTACTACTTTGTAGGGAAAAAAATTGTCAAATATCAATGTATGGTTCAATCTAACATGTCGACAAATAATAACTATTAAAGTACATGAATACAGAAGTCCCAGGAAAAATATACACAACTTTTTTTTAATCTTGTGTTGTTTATACTCGTGTTTAGCTTAGCCAACCATTCCTCACTGGTAGTGCTAGGCGAACCTAAGCTCAGGCACAGCTGAAGTATCACAAATATTTAATTAGCGTGGTTCAAATTAATGAGGTTGAGGTTCTGCTCTATTGCCTCATTAAACTCATGTACGCTGACATTTTTGTAGGAGGGGAGCCATATGCAAAGACTTCTCCACCTCCACCTCCACCTACTTAGTCCAAATTCAAATAATACCGACTTTAGCATCTCATCAGGGGAAATTGACATAATTAAGCACTCTTCAAAGAAAAATAGACTCTGATGTCTCTAATGCCATTAAATATTTACTATGCACATCATTGCAGTAAATTCCCTGACAGAAAGTGATTCTACCAAAGTAGATCAAATGAGAACATCACATTGCCTTGTAGCAAGTGTATCCAGCTCTATAAATTATTAAATAATATATATCTGTATGCATAAAATATAAATGTAGTAGCTGCATAGTGTGGAGTCTAAGAGTCTATGGAAGAAAGCATGTGTAGAATATCTTTCCCAGTATTCCCCATTCTCAGCTCAGACGTGAAGCTTGCTATGCTTATCTTTGCAGCGAGGGATTCCCTCATTCTGAAAGTTCACCCCAAGCTGCAATTAGAACTAAGAAGGGAAAAAAATTAAATAATAGATGTGAGCGCAGTTCTCTTGTGCAAAACTTTTTAATCAAAATGACCAAGAAAGAATACTGAATTAGAAAACTAACTTAAGTACTATCAGAACCCAACTGGCTCCTTTTGACAGAGAAATGGACTTAAATAGGCAAAGTAGTGAAAAAAAAAAAAAAACCTGGCCAATACCTGTTGATATTTTCACTGTGAGAAAAACCAAACCAAACAAAACAGAACAAAAACAAAACAATACAGGATCATCAGGAAAGCTGAACTAACTAGAACGGCAAAGCTGACTTCTGTTGAAACAGCATTAAATTTTAACCTTTGTGTATCTCTGGGCTTCAGAAGGGAGGTCAGAGGGGCCAGGTAGTTTGGAAAATATTATTTGATTAGGAATAAGAATAATATAAAAACCTCAGACTTTTGGTAAAAATTAAGAAGTTGTAATCAGTTGGTTTGAAGACCTCAAAACTCTGCTCACTTGAATAAATCAGCCATGTAAATACATATTCCAATTAATCATCTAGATAAATACCAGATAGTCAGCTACATAAATAATCATTTTCAAATCACCTCATACTGATTATGAAAGTAGCTAGTCATTGGCAGGATAATTCCAAAAAGAATTTCTTCGGCACAGCCCCAGGAAAATAAAAGTATGTATGAGAAAGAATTTAAAAATGATAAATATAAGTCAAACATCTGCCAGGTACTGTCACAGTTATTTTACCTAATTCATACTATTTAATTATCAAGGAGAGTTGAGGAGATATTATTATCTCTTTTTCAAAGAGGAAAAGCTGAAGTTTATACAGGAAGGAAAGTAGAGAACTTAAAATCCAGATTTGATTTAAAGACTCATACTCTGTCTTTTATGTGATGGTGTTTGTCTGAAAACAAATTCAACTAATACACAATCAAGGGGCAAAATGAAGAGTTTATTTCAAATTTTATATAGCAAGATGCAAAAAATAAAAATAAGTAAGCAATTGTTATTAAATGAACATTAAAAATTAAAAATAAAAACTATTTATTTATTTATTTATTTATTTATTTATTTATTTATTTATTTATGTTTGTAGTACTGGGAATGGAACCCAGAGGCATTCTACCTCCGAGTTGCATCCCCAGACTGATTTTATTTCTATTAGGAAACGGGGTCTCACTAGGTTGCTGAGAATCTCACTAAATTGCTGAGGTTGTCCTCGAACCTGTGATCCTCCTGTCTCAGCCTCCCAAGTACTAGGATTACAAGCGTGTGCTACCACACCTGACTTCAAAACAATTATTTAAATTTAAAAAAAAATTAGCAGGAGTTTGCTGAGTCTTCTTGCAGGAGACCTTTTATTATGACACGGTATCTCAGCCTCTTGTGTCCACCACGAAGAGCTTCCTCACTGGCAGCAGGCAGAGTTAAAGAAAATAAAAGTCAAAAGGTTAACTGTTTTTGTTTGGTCTTAGAACTCGACTCTCAGCACAGACTTGGCATTTTCTTCTGATTTTACTGGCGTTGACCCTGTCCTAACTTTCTCAATGCAACCATGACCTTACTGGTTCTATAAACTTCATTCTTAACAAATAAAGCATAGTTATTAATAATAGAGCTTAAACATTATGGGATAACTCCATGAATCTGAAGAGCTTTATGAAAACTTTGGGGAGATGGTTTTCTTTAGCTTACTTTTTGGAGATGCATTTTTTTTTTTTTTTTTTGCGGTATCGGGGATTGAACGCAAGGGCATTCTACCTCCCCGCTACACCACCGGCCCTATTTTTTATACTTTATTTTGAAACTGTGTCTCACAAAGTTGCGGAGGCCTCACTAAGGAGAGAGAGGGAGAGAGAGAGAGAGTGACACAGGGAGAGAGAGAACGAGAGAGCTGAGGCTGGCCGCAAACCCGGATCCTCTGGTCTCCGCCTCCCAAAGTACTGGGATTACAAGCCTGCGCCACTACGCCCGGCTTGGATATGCATTTTTAAAAGCAGAAGACACTAAAAAACTTAAGATGGAATTTCTAAAAAAAAAAAAAGAAGTTATACATTATTTACCTAAATATTGCTTTCTTTCTTCAGTAGTTATCAAATAAATGCATGTATGATTATTATAGAAATGTAGTGAGTAGAGAGTATAAGGAAGCAGAACATAAAAATAAAACCGTGATTTTTCGCATGTTACTCTACATTATTTGTAAGCGCTATAATTCAAGTTATAATGTTCAATTTTTAATTTAATGTTAATATTCAATGTTCTATTTAATGTTCAATTTTCTATAAGTGACTTATAACCCTAAAGTCAGAAACCCCATTTTCTCAATTTAAAAATGCTTTGATCAATATCATTACACACACAAAAAATTTGTACACAATTAAAAAGATTCCCATAGCATTGCTTTCTGAAAGGAAATATAAAACTAAAGGTCAAAAGGCTTAAAAAAACTCAGTCATTCACTTTAAAAACTTATTCTGAAAGTTTTCAAACATGTAGAAGATTAAAGGGAGTAGCATCTAAACCCACATCTAGCTCTCACTATACACCACTTTCCCTTCAGAGGTGTTAGTAATCACTGATGACCCTTGCCTAAATCAATTACTTCATCAGAGACTACAGAATGAAAATATAAGCTTTTTTTACTCATGTTGCCTAATTGCTTTTTTGAAAGATTTTATCAAATTAAACACTCACATCAATATATAATTATGTCTTTGCCAACCTCCCCTTGTCAACAGCACAAAGCACAATTATAGGAAAAAATTTCACCTACTTAGTAGGTTAAGATAGATTTCAGATAGATGTAGATAAACAGGGCGTGGCGGTACACACCTATAATCCCAGTACTTGGGAGGCTGAGACTGGAGGATTGCAAATTCTAGGACAACCTCAGCAAGTAGTGAGACTCTTATCAATGTAGCGTTTCAAAATAAAAGTAAAAAAAATATATATAAGGCTAGGGGTGTAGCTCAAAGTTAGAATGCCCCTGGGTTCAACCCCCAGTGCCACAAAAATAAATAAATAAAGATAGATGTAGATAGATAGATAGATAGATAGATAGCTTTTTGGTTTTTGTCTATTTTTTGTGGTTTTGAACACAAATTCAGGGCGTCGCACATGCTAAGTAAGTGCTATATACCATTGCACTACACTGCCAGCCCCAATAGGTAAGTTTTAAAAATAATTTCAGATTTTTTCCCATCTACTATTGCTACCTCACATTACAGTTTAATTTAAAATGAATGCATAGATAAAGCTTATGGGAGAATTTACTTTTATATTACATATAAACATCTTTTCTGATTTGTGTCTATATTTTGCATTCAATCTTCTCACCAAAGTTACCTACGTTTTTTGTATTACCTCTTTCACTGATTATACTGCTAGCAAACCTGCCAGTTCTCTTTTGAGCTCATCTCCCTTAGTACTGTGCCAAGTGTACCTAGTAGCAATTAAGGCAAATGAATATAATTCAGTTTTGCTATTCCTTTGCCTAAAGCCATAAAAGAGGCTGCTTTCCCTCCAAATCATCCCAGGATATAGCATCATCACATATTTCCCATTGCATAACATTCTGAGTTGGAGAGAAAAAGAAATGGAAGCCAACAGAAGCCATTTCTCCAATCTTCATTCACAATTCCCTCACTGTTCAACACCCAGCCCTACAGCCAACATCACATACTTCAGGTGTTATTTTTTTTTTTGACAGACTCACATATCTACGTTCGAACTTTTATTTAGTCACTTTTGTAATATTGACTAGTGACCTCAAATTCTCAGGGGCTCAGGAGAGAAAACTAGGCAATCTTTCACATCATAATATGTCAGCTGAGGGTCAGTGCTGAATTCGCTCCTCCTCGGATCTTACGTTTTCTATGCCCAAATAATATCATCTTCCATATTGGAGCTGCTTCTTTGGCACAATTTTATTATAAAGAAAATCTTTGGAGCACAGCTGAGTTGAAAAGAGCTATAGCAGAGCCATCGTTGACTTGCAGCTGACGTGTAACGTGTGTAAGAAATAAATCATTGTTGTTGTAAACCAGTGGGATTGTGTAACTATAGGAAAGCTTACAAATACATAGTCTTTTAATAGATGTTACATAGTAAGAAAAGAACCAATGGGAAATAGGAAAGACAGTATGGCATGAGTGGCATAAAGACACATATCCTGCTGTTCAGAATTAAATTTTCATGCAGTAGATATCTATCTATCTATTTATCTATCTATCTATCTATCTATCTATATCTATATATATATAGAGAAAGAGATTCATGTGTGATTGTGTATATATACACAATGAATGCATGTGATTGTGTATATATACACATGAATACATATATATATATATACATATACATATGTATGTGTGTGTAGATATATATATATATATAGGTGTCTGTGCATGAGTGTATACATAGATAAGTAGATGATAGATACATAGACAGATACATCGATATTGATTTATTTTAGGGAAATCCCCATGCCCCAGTCTCAAGAGCAGAATTGGTGAAAAGCAGTGAAACAAACTCTTTTTAGAGCTCCATATGGCCAACTGGGCTATTGTGTCTTGGAAAAACAGAAGACAAAACAAAAAAACAAAAAATAAAAATAGAAAAGTATTGCATGTATAATTTAGAACTGTTCTTCTAAATCCATCTTCATTGATATTTTGTTATTAGAGATTTCCCCCCCCCACACTTTGCTTTATGGTCTTATTTTTTATTTATACTCTAGCTGTTAGCTTTTGTTCTTTTTTTATATCTTTGTACGTATTTGTTTTTTTTTTTTTTTTTTTTTTTTT